>JASANF010008902.1:0-24472 GCA_030248245.1 Trissonchulus sp. WLG1_4
AGAAAATTTGCTAATTTGCTAGCTTCTGGACCATTGCCGGCCACCGTTTTTGTAATTTTCGGAGGTTTGAGCTACAATTTTACGTTCGATGCTGCAGTGGTGAAAAATATGCATGTTTTTGACGCGAAAAATAATTGGTAATATGTGTCGTTTTTTGCATTAAAATTGCAATTAAGTGCATTTTAACACATTTCAAAAAAATCGAAAAGTCATTTCCCCCCGAAATTTTTTTCTGGCTACGCCACTGTATATATGATTTATGTATATATATATATATATATATATATATATATATATATATATATATATATATATATATATATATATATATATATATATATATATATATATATATATATATATACCAGAATGATTTGAATATGTTGCAAACAAAGCTGTATTAAAATATATGTTATTATATTATGTGTTACTTTATGACGATCAAACCTTAGACTGATATTGAGACTGTATTGGTCATAATTTTCGACGATTAGCCCATGCAGTGGCGTATCCAGGATTTTGCAAAGAGGGGGGGGGGGGGCTGCGACGGGGGTGTGCGGAGCAAACGAAGCAACGTGAGCCACCGATTACCGGGCGTGGGGAGTGCGGACCCTCTGAGGGGGGTGCTCAGACCACAAAGGGGGGCTGCAGGCAGCACACCCAGCCCCCCCTAAATACGCCATTGAGTATGATTATCACTAGTTATATATATATATATATATATATATATATATATATATATATATATATATATATATATATATATATATATATATATATATATATATATATATATATGATATATTATATATTTCGAAATAATCAACGTTTTTTCGGCTGGAAAGTGCTAAAAAGAACTCAGATCTCAGAGCAATCCGAATAAACATGTTTTTACCGTGAATCAGTATGAATTTCCCGTCCACCGCCTTAGTTGCGCGGTATATACATTTTCTCTAAAATTTGGGGTTAAATGCAGCTGGGGGGAAATTGTGGACCTATTTTTTTGAGTAGAGCACCTTGGGGGAAGCATTTTTGCTTCAAGAACCGCTATTTCATTTTTGGGGTTTTCTGAGATATGACCCCCCGAATTCTGAACCCTCAGTGAGAGACGTTTTCGCATTTTTTTCGGAAACCCGTGTTTTCTCCGTTCTAAATGTGTTTAAATGGAGTTGAAATAATGTTCATAATTTTTTGAAATCAAAACAAAGGCACATTGACCCCGTTCCTCCCAAAAAAACTCAATTCACCAGAATCGTCCAATTTTTGATCAAATTCAAACTGAGGCTCAATTTAGGCTTGGGCTTAGGCTTAGGCTTAGTATTGGGCTTAGCCTAGGTTAGGCTTAGTATCAGGCTTAGGCTTATCCTGCCAGCTTAGCCGGAGACTCCTGCCAACTAAGCCTAGACGATGCCTTAAAACATTATAACGCACTCAAAACTGTGCAAAAACAAAGATTATAGCCATTTTTGGCTTCAAACTTTGGCTTACGTTAACTGCCCAAAGAAACTGAAAATGCAATTTTAAAGGGGTCATAGCACAGAAAATCCAAATTTGTGGATAGTCGTTCTATTACAAAAAATTCTTCCCTTGAGGTACTCTACTCCAAAAAATAGGTCCACTATTCCCCCCCCCAACTGCACTTGATCCAAAATTTGTAAAAGATTTTTCAGGGTTAAACGCAGTTGGGGGGAGAATAGTGGACCTATTTTTTTGCTCAGAGCACGTTAGGGGAAGCATTTTTGCTTCAGGAACCCCTATTTCATTTTTTGGATTTTTTGGATTTCTGAAATACGACCCCCGGATTCTGAGCTCTCAGCGAGGGACTTTTTAGAAATTATTTTCTTAAACCCATGCGTTTTCCGTTCAAAACGTGCTTAAATATAGTCCAAATAATGTTTACAATTGCTTAGAGTCAAAACTAAGGCACTTTGACACCATAACTGTCGAAAAAAATGGCCAAATTCACCAGAATCGTCCAATTTTTGACCAAATTTAAACTGGTCCTCAATTTAAACTTAGGCTTAGAATGAGGCTTAGGCTTAGGCTTAGTATCAGGCTTAGGTTCAGGCTCAGGCTGTCTTAGGAACTACAAAATCAAAATTTTTAAAAATCCTGCCAGCTTAGCGTAAAGAATACTTTTAGCTAAGCTAGACGATGCCTTAAAACATCACACTAGCCATTTTTGGCTTCAAACTTTTGCCCACGGCCACTTCTAAAACACTGAAAATGCAATTTGGACAGGGCTTACAAAATTTGTAGATAGGGGCTCTGGTACAAAAATGCTTCATGCTTCCCTTGCGGCGCTCTTCTCTAAAAAATAGGTCCACTATCCCCCTCCCCCCTTCAACAAACTGCACTTGGTCCCTTGATTCCGCATTTTGGACTTTTGGAGCAGTGTGCATTTATATTTCTTTTGACAAAAATTGTTCAAAAACGTACTTAAATAAAAAGTGCTCCAGAAATTGCTGAATTTGAAAAATAGCAGAGTTTGTGCAAGAAATTACGAAAAAATGTAAAAAAACAATGATTTTGCTAAAAAATATATGACAAAAAATTGTCCACATTTGAGCTCGAATCTGATTGGCTGAAGCTCAGATGCAGAATCAGCTGAACTTTTTGTAAGTTTACAAGCTTCATATTAGTGCCTACTAATGAGTTGGCTCACAAAATTTCAACCAATTACGTAAAAATTATTGCTCTTTTTACAGCATTACTACAAATGTTAATATAAGGTGCCGATCTTTTTTGACAACCAGTTTAGCCCGATTACTCATGCGCAACCGGTCAACATTTTTGCGCGTAACTAAGACCAAAAATAAATTCTACTTACCAAATAACCTATAAAACCACTAAAATCCTAGGAAATTACTTTAGCTACACAGCATAATATATAATTTTTTACGTAATACAGCTCAAAAAGTCGATAATTGATTGATAACTCATCGATAACTACTAGGATTTGTTCAAAAAGCTTATTTGCAGTATGGCGGATCACGACGGTTCGAATGATGTATTGGGCGTTTCTGGAGATGCTCCCAATGTTCTGGAAAATGTGACGAGAAAAAAAAAGATCATCATGACCAAAAATTCAATGTGTATTTTGAAAATATCTCCGCCCCCTCTGAATTGAATTACATCAAAGTTTGCACAAAAGTATAACTTTATAAGGACTATGTGTGTGTATAACTTTGTCTTTTTTTATTCACGCGTTCAACAGTTCTGCTCAATAAAGCTTACTTAAAAGTCGCACTGAGGTTGTTTGCGTCCTATTATAGGTTTGGCGCTATCGCGCCAAACCTGATTATGTTGTTTATGATTATTTCATTTATGATCAATTCATGTGTGCAGCTGTATTAGCTGCTTTTTCAAGTATGACTGTAAATTATGTGACTAAACGCGGATTACAGTTTTCTAAGAACCAAGAAAGTTGTTTTTTGTTTGGTTATTGAATAGTCTGTGTTTGTTTTCAAGTGCAATTTTGTGTTTTAACATGTTTGTTGTTTTAATATTTCATGAAACCCGGTTCATACTTGTTTTTTCTTGTCTCAGACCCTGATGCCCGCTTCCCACTGCAGGTTTAAGGTTTAAGGTTTAAGGTTTAACGTAGAACATGAAGTGAGCATATTGTACATTCCCACTGCATAGGTTTAAGGTTTAAGGTTTAAGGTTTAAGGTTTAAGGTTTAAGGTTTAAGGTTTAACGATGTTGAAAAATTTCAACTTTTTGGTTTAAGGTTTAAGGATTCAGCCAATCAGCTACGAGCTGTAGGCGGAGCTTCTCCATTCAGTCATTCAGTTACGAGCTGTAGGCGGAGCTTGTATATTCTGTCAATCAGCTCCGAGCTGTGTGTAGGCGGAGCTTCTGCATCCAGCCAATGAATATACAACATTCAAATATCGTTAAACCTTAAACTGCCAGTGTGAATGAAACGTTAAACCTTAAACCTTAAACCTTAAACCATAAACCTTAAACCTTAAACCTGCAGTGGGAAGCGGGCATGAGAGTGTCTAGAAATAGTGTGAGGTTACACTAACGTACAGACAACTTAAAATACGCGCGAGCGCAATTTTGCAATGACCAGTAGGACCGGGGTTTTTGCCAACTTCCTAAAGTTTACAGCGGTTTTGTTATTTCTTATTTTTGCTTAGTGAGAATCAGATCTTACGTCTGTTTCATACGGTGGGTAAACGCGTCGGGTGCCATTATTCAGAAAACTCATTATTCAGAAGATCTTTCACAAAATGAACATTTAACGTACATATTTAGATGTCGTTAACTTCAAGTATTTGTTCCTGTGTGTAGTTTTATTTTTATTATATTTTGCATTAATTGTCTTGTTTTTATTGTATTTTTGGTTGTGTTTTATACATTCGTCAGTGTGTTTCTGTGACTGTGAGAGTTTTAACTCGTTAAGGTATATGTTGTAATATCAGGAGTATGTAATAGTGTCTCACTGCGATAGAAGAAGAGTCAGACAGTATGTTGCGTGCCTAAGATTTAGCGCAGACAGATGGACTAAAGTCTGACCGAAAATTGCTGGACCCTGAGTCAAAACAGTTTGCCGTGACTACTTGCTGTGCTCTGCATGCTTGAAATTCGTTCCTTTCGTAATGAAATCGCGTGCTTCTTTCTGTCTTAGGGTCCTCCATTTTTTGGTCAGACTTTAGTCGAAATTTGTTTGTTTTCTTAAACAAATATACGGCCAATCAGAAGCTAGCTTATGTGCACGTGCTCCACTCAGCACCCAAAAATGGTTATACCGCACCCGCAATGGCTACGCTAGGGGCCTGTTGCTCAACTTTACAAGTCTTAACAATTGTAACAATCAGAGTTGTAGCCGCTTCTGATTGGCCATGTACCTGTTTAAGAAGACGCGAGCAAGCGCGCCGGTTTGAACTACTGCATCTGCCTGCGTTCTGTCATAGGCAGGCGCAGTGTCTCACTCTTCTTCTATAACAGTCAGACACTGCTTTGTACTCTTGGTTGTATGTATCTACTGTAACCAACCATAGGCTGAATGGAATTCACAACCTTACGCTAAAGTTTTTCACAATAATTGCTGCGTTACGCCTGTTTCACACGATGTAGAAAAACGTCTGGAATCCCCACGTGGGGCACGCTTGTTTCCCCATCGTGTGAAACAGACTTTACTTAACACTTAAACTTGAGTGCTTAACGCTTAAATTTGACTAAAAACTGTTGATAGTGTCCGTGTGGTCAAAGTCTTAGGAGGTTTACCAGCGTTTATGGAAAACTTTAGTTTTGGTCTTTAGGCTGTGAGTTGCAGGTTTTTGTGATAAGTTGCAATGTCTGGCTAACTCATATAGCGCAGTTGCGTATTTACATGCGTATGCGCAACTTTCATAATCGGATCGCCCTCGAGAATCGCGCAAAAATGCTCTGTCTTGTTGACGTAGGTAGAATGAGCTTCATCGACGAATATTTACCGATTCAGATTTCGCTGTAAATTTGTAGTTAATTTTTTAATTTTTTTGCATCTCTATAAATTAGTTGATCAGACTCTTCCAAAAAATTTGTCCCCAGGGAGCAGTTTCACCAGGGATAGAAAAAATGCTAAATATACCATAAATCATATCCCATTTAGTGAGTGTATTTTAGCATTCAAACAAGTATTTTCACACTCGGCACTTAAAATTGGGCTTATTTTGATTGAATTCCAGCGGTTTTTACCTAGTTTTCGCCAAAACCATTTAAAAATGCTAGGTTATTGATTGTTTGAGAGTGTGTGTGTGTTTAACTTAAATCTAACTTATTTTGAGTTTTTAATTTTCGCTAGAAAGTTTTCAGAACGTGCACAATTGTCGAAATCTTGCGGTGGGATACTTTTGAATAAGTTGTATAATATTGATGCACTGTCTTTCTGCAAAACCGTTATGTTATATATATATATATATATATATATATATATATATATATATATATATATATATAAGAGTACATATTTCGAAAAGTCTGACACATCTGGCTTGGTTGGTATCGACATGCGTATTACCCCAATCTGCCCCCATGAAAGCGGAGGGATATTTGTGCACTGTTTACTGGTTTGTAAGGGCTATACTGATTGTTTTGGCCGCGTGAGCCATGTATATTATGCAGTGACGGTGGCCACCGCCCATTATATTGTTATTGCGGCCCTAATTTGTCTTGAGGGGGCGCTCCGGGAATCAAGGATTTGGGCTATAGTTTTTGAAAACAGCGAAAATGAATTGTCATTCTTGAAGAAAAGTTGTCCAGAATGTTATTTCGAATGTTTTGACGTGTATATCACCATAACAAAAAAATTTGAAAAAATTAGACAATTCACTGATTTTATTTAACTTTCAAACAAATTCAGCAAGTAAGCCAGTGCATCAACTATTTTCGAGGTTTTGCAAACCTTGGATACCGTATTGATATTGGTCGTAATTTAAAATTTAAATAATTTTATTGCGTTTTGTGCAAAAAATTTGCAAAAAAACATTTTTAGAAGCATCAGACTCAAATAAGTGTAGTGTGAATACAAAACCAATTTTTCGGCATTCGATTACAAATTACTGGTACGGTGTTTTTCTCCAATTTTTTTCACAATAACAGCCTTTAGCTCTGGGCAGTTGAACAATTTTTTTTTAATTTACTCTAGAAATTTTGTGATGTTCTTTTTACTGCTCAGAGCTCGACTTCAAAAACACATAATGGTAATTTTTTTCAAAACCCAGTAAGATTGCTAAAAACCAAAATAACGTTCAACTAGAGAAGCACAAAAGCTACATGTTGATACATATATAACTTGTGATTATTTGTAAAGTTTGAGCAGAGTTATTGTTTGCCAAAAATTTGCTCACGTTCGGTGTTCTGAGCGTCACGTGACATGATCACGTGATCTGAAACTTTGCCGCAAGCGTTCATTTATATCATACTACATATTTGTATGGTAACGTTTTACTTTTTGTACTTTTTTTCATAAGTTCTGAGGTGACCCCCGATTCCCGGAGCGCCCCCTTAAGCCCGTTTCACACGAGGTGGATTTTCAAGGGGATCCCCAGGGGGATCCTCCTGGGGATCCCCTTGCGTCCCCAAGCGTCCCCAAGGGGATCCCCGAGGGGATCCCCTTGGGGACGCACGAGAAAGCGTGGGAACGCAGGGTGATCCCCATGGGGATCCCCGAGGGGACGCATGGGGACGCGTGGGGACGCAGGGGGATCCCCAGGGGGATCCCCATGGGGAATTTAGCTTATCGCTCTCCGAGCGTTTTTTCAAGGGGATCCACATGCAGTGGCCAATCAAATAATATCACGTGAGTCACAAAATTTCACAGGATGCTTGAATTTTCAGTTATTAAAGTTTTCGCAGGCCATTATTACTCTTTTTATACATACATGTTACTGTGCTTATACAGCACGTATACATATGAACTTTGTACCAATACTGTGTTAAAATAAAATATTACATAAAAATAGAATATAAAAATTTAAATTATTAATTAAGATGTAATATATAGGTATAACATATGTATAATTAATACTGTGCAACTTTTGCGGTAATTAGAATAATCAAAAAATCAATATACAACCACCATAACAATACTACCTACTGGGAAGGCATTTTTGAATCCCCGCGCGAATCTGCCTCGTGTGAACGGCTTTCCCCAAGGGGATCCCCATGGGGATCCCCGAGGGGATCCACATGCGTCCCCATGCGTCCCCTTGAAAATCCCCTTCGTTCCCCATGCGTCCCCTCGGGGATCCCCTTGGGGACGCGTGGGGACTCCCACGGGGATCCCCCTGGGGATCCCCGTGGGGAAAGTCCCCTTGAAAATCCAGCTCGTGTGAAACAGGCTTTAAAGCAGTTGCAGCATGTTCGCGGCAATTTAACCGTAAATTGGAAAAGTGTCATACTCTTCTTATTATGTGGATACCTATTCTTGGCTTTGCTTGGACTGCTGTCCATTTTTAGGTACCTGTACTTGTGTAAATATGTACTTGTACTTGTTATTTATGTATTCTTGATTTGGGTAGTTTGGAGAAGTATATACTCTTTCATTCGTGAAGATTCATGCTTGCAGCCGGTGTGCACGTACATCCGACCAAATCATACAAAAATCGCGCCGCCATCAATATTTAAATGTTTTGTTAGTGACGCGATTTTTTGTAATGTTACTGGCTGAGCGGACATACATAAGCTGTAATCGTTGAATCGAACCATTTTGTGAGAAGCTGTGTGTGTACTGTGAAGTATGACAGGCCCCTTAGGTGCTTAATGGGGGGCGGCGGCTACCTGTATAAGTGAAAATTTTAGGTGATCCGATTTGCTTCAAATTTACACACATTGTAGCCCCCGTCACGGCGCATCGCAGATGTAAAAAACTGGAACCATAGCGATTGCCAATTTTTGACAAGGCGCTCTTACAGATTCAATTTCAAGTGTAAGTCATAAAAACAAAACGGTTTTGTGGTTGCAAAACGTCCTTTCACCCGAAATTTTTGCTAATACCGACGAAACCGGCCCTTAGACCCCCGTTCAGAGTATATGCAATGCAACTATGGATATATATTCTATGCATTTGAACTTGTTTTATTGGCACTTGGCAGCTTATTTTTATATTTATATGTTTAATAAATATTCACGTATCTTGTGTTTCCTTTAGTTCGACTTGTTTAGTTATTTAATAGTTCGCAATCGGGTCGGGTTGAGGTTATCTGAGCCGCGGGTTGTGCGTGAGCTGGGCTCCGTTTTAATATACTCACTCTCACAGGCCCACAACTCTGAGAATTATTACTGCTAAATCAGATGTTACATATATAAAAATTTTGTGAAGAAAAATTATTGTAAATTATAAAAATTCGGAAATCGCAAATTATGAAAATTACTGTTCTAGATACTGTATGAAGTAATTAATTAGTAAAATAGTATTAATTTTTTCTCGAAGTTGCAGTTTGTCACGTATTCATTCATAGCAGGCTAATTCACTTGCAACAGCGTTTTAATTTTTGGCAATTAAACAGGGACTGGAGTATTGTCACGTTAAATTTGTCGAGCGTTCGAAGACACTAGTATTGTAAAGACAGGCGATAGGGGTACAATTAAAGAGCTGACGATCATCCGAAAGTGAGCAATCGCAAACTAATGTAAACATTGGCTGTTTTGGAAATCTATTAAAAATTTGTAGAGCGAATGAAAGTCGAGCAATTGCAAGGCGAGCGAATGAAACTACGCCGCTAGTAGTACAGTTGTTTTGATACCATTTTGATACTTTTGATATAAATATGATACTTGGGTAATAATACTTTTGATACTGGTATCAATATTAAAATTGATATCAAAAGTATCATATTTAAATTATGGTATTATATTTAAATTATTTAGTATCATAGTTATATCATATTTAAATTTTTTCCGGGTATCAAATATCAAAAGTATCACATTTAAATTCAAAGTATTGTATTTATATCATATTTAAATTTTTTTCTAAGTATCAAATATCAATACCTAGCATAATATTTAAATTCAAAGTGTTGTATTTATATCATATTTAAATCTTTTCCAAGTATCAAATATCAAAAGTATTTTATTTAAATTATTTGGTATCATATTTCTACATATTTAAATTTTTTCCAAGTATCGAATATCAAAAGTACCTATTTTATTTAAATTCCAAGTATATATCATATTTATATAATACTTAAATTATTTTGCGGTATCAAAACAACAGTAGCTAGTAGTGCATCAAATCTTTTTCAAAGTAATCAGGGTAGGCGCGATAGCGCCTAACCCTAGAATAGGAACGACACTCCACATTGCAGAATTTCAAAATTAATTTTTTTAATAACTAAAAATTTATGCAAGCAAACTGGTTTTAATTTGGTGTGTGCACGTGCCTGGGGGAGGGCTACATGCTGGCCAAATTTCAGGCAAATCGGTTGGGTATTACTCGAGATATGAAAAATCGCTTTCCGCAAACTCGGATTTTTCCGTCTTTTTTTTTTCCCCGACGCATAACTCAAGAAATCCTTCTTGGCGAGGCACTTTTTTGTGTTTTTTACATTTGTTCTGATTGGGAATAGTGTCATTAACAAAATGGTGTTCTAGGCTTTTGCCGTTTTGGCTGTGCTGGGAGGGGGGAAAGCCCTTTTTTGGGCCTCAAAAAATGGCAAAGTCAAAAATTCAATGGCGCCAGCTTTTGAGAAGTCACGCAAACAGCCTAAGTCTGATCTCTTGTATGCATGGTAGTGTAGTAAGGTTGTAGTGCGTCTCCCCTTTTGGAGTCGATCGTGTCACTGTATGCCTAGGGAGGGGGTCCGGAAGGTATTTTACGTGTATTAGGGGGTTAGGCTACTCATGGGCAGTACAGCCAAAACCGTTATAGATGGAGGCCTGTCGTTTTGTATGCGAATATAAACCCATATACTGTGCATTGCAGCGTGATATTAGTTTTGCTGTCAGATTTACCTAGTAGCCAGAACTGGTGCACCCCCCTGTGATACCGTTGAAAACATGATTTTTCATGATTTTCTCAATGTATAACGCTTTAATGGGTAACTGCTCGTTCTGTATTTCTATTGCAACGTAATATATATGTGCAGGGGTGTCATTTGATACGTTTTGGTCTGCGTTGTAGGCTCTGTTCCACTTTGGCAACCCTGGCAGTGCCAAAATGGTCAATTTGACCAAATTTTTGAATTTTTTCAGTTTTGTCAAAAAACTGCTAAAAGGGGTAATTTGAGGTGCTGAACGCGAATATAACGTTATTTTGACAAAATAATTAGTATTTTCTTCCAAAATAGTGCTCAGTGGTCAATTACGGTTGTGTGTACTATACATAGGAAATATGTAGGCAGTACAGCCAAAACGGTTACAGATGAAGGCCTGTCGTCTTGTATTCGAATATTAGCCCATATACTGTGCATTGCAGCGTGTTATTTGTTTTGTTGCCGCATTTACGTTCTAGCCAGAACTGGTGTACCACCCTGTGATACCGTTGAAAAGATGATTTTTCATGATTTCATCAATGTATAACGCTTTAAGGGATAACGGCTTGTTCTGTTTTTCTATTGCAACTTAATATATAATCCAGGCGTGTCAGTTGATACTGTTTGGTACGCGTCGTAAGAACTGTTCCACCTTGGCACTCCTGGCAAAGTGCCAGAATGTCAAACTGACCAAATTTTTGAATTTTCTTAGTTTTGTTGAAAAACTGTGAAAAAGGTTAATTTGAGGTGCTGAACGTGAATATAACGTTGTTGTGAGGAAAAAGAATTTTCTTCTAAAAAAGAAGCAGTGTAGCCAAAACAGTTATAGATGGACTCCTGTCGTCTTTTATTCGAATATAAACCCACTCCTGTCGTCTTGTATTCGAATATAAACCCATATATTTACTGTGCATTGCAGCGTGCTATTTGTTTTGTTGCCAGATTTACGTAATAACCAGAACTTGTGCAACCCCCTCCCCTGTGATACCGGTGAAAACATTTTCATGATTTGAAGCTGAATCTCTCAAGCGGAAAAATAGATAGGATTATTATAAAAATGCCCTTCACAGAAGGGCAGCAATGTTTGTAGAATAGGAAAGCGGAAAAATGCTAATATGCTTGTTAAACACCCGGGACAAGTTTTGCCGCCGAATAGGAAAACGCAGCTTGCTAAATGAAGCGGACAAGAGTTGTGTCAGAATAGGAAAACGCAGCTTTTTAAATGAAACGGACAAGACTTGCGTCAGAATAGCAATCGCCCTGCGACACGTCAGTGCTTTCTGCACCCTATTCGCGCGAACTAATCAGCCATTATCATGAGCTGCTCTGTTGCTGGAAAAGTATAGTATACATAGCTGGTTCTTGATGTTATTTACAAAGGCAAGCCATGACCGGAATAAACATTCTTGTAATGAGTCGTACATTTACAAGAATCATTAATCGATCATAGCGGTCATTCGTTTTTATTTTTACACATACGTTATACGTACATGTGTTTAATCATCATAAACATTTAAGTAGACTAAGCTCCGTGTTGAATATTAGTATGTACTTGCTGTGAAATGTTTATTTAAAATATGTCATTCGTAACTTTCGGGAAAGATGTTTACAAAAAATAGATATGTATGTAATATGTGAAGAAGTTTAAATTAAGTAACTGTATATCTACTTTACAATACAAGTCCTGACATGTGAATATGTGATAGTAAGCGTCAAGAATGCTTTTCCTAGTTATTCGCGCGAATAGGGTGCAGAAAGCACTGACGTGTCGCAGGGCGATTGCTATTCTGACGCAAGTCTTGTCCGTTTCATTTAAAAAGCTGCGTTTTCCTATTCTGACACAACTCTTGTCCGCTTCATTTAGCAAGCTGCGTTTTCCTATTCGGCGGCAAAACTTGTCCCGGGTGTTTAACAAGCATATTAGCATTTTTCCGCTTTCCTATTCTACAAACATTGCTGCCCTTCTGTGAAGGGCATTTTTATAATAATTGTAATGGACTGATATTATCTTTAAAGAGTCGATAACGCGTAAAATTAACATTAATTGAAAATTTTTTCTCACTGGCTCATGTTTTTGAACCCATTCCGTCTGGATTCCTTGGCTTTATTTTCTATGACATAGCTGCCAGGTGTACTTTAAAAACGCTGCACCAAATTAGCAATCTTCACATTATTCTCGCAAATCGTAAAAGATCGGCAAATGACTTGAGGCAACCTTCACTTTACTGATGACTATTTGCTTTTTTGACTATTTTTCGAATAGTATCGGGTGGAAAACCACCATGTTTTCGGAAGCGCCTGAATTGCTGACTTTTAAATCACATGTTGCAGACGGTTTTGAAGTGGAGTCACTGATGATCCTAGACGACTAGTCGATGCAGCGTTTTCGGCTGTCACATTGTCGCTACAAAAATGATACTATGATGGTGAGCTGGATAACCATCTTCGCAGTATTTGTTTTCTCTATCAGCAGCCATTCATTCTTAAAAAGAAAGCACTGTCATTGTCAAAAAACATGCTGATTAGTGAGGGAAAAGTGAAGCTGACAACAACATTTTGGCAAACATTTATTTACAAAAGTAGCGATGTCATACTAAAAAATCCTTAGATCCTCTAGCTAGGATCAATTCCGCTTTTTACGCTATAAACTATAAACTAAACCATATTCAGAATATATTCACTAAACTATAAACTATATTCAGAATCTCTGCTTCCTATGTTAAATTTGTTCCTTTTTTGGAAGTACTCAATAAAAAAAGTCCTTTCAAGTCCTTCTGGAAATGGGTATTCGGTCCTTTTTTGTTTCCTTTTTTCGAATCATACTTCAGTAGGGCATATGGAGTATGGACAAAGGTGCGATTCATACTTATATTTGTTTGTCGTTTATATTCGAAATGCCCTAAAATTTCAGCAGAGTTGAACTGAATTTAATTTTGCCGGACATACGGACAAAATGAAATGGTGCTGTTTAGTACGGATGAACGGACATACGTCTGAAGGGCAAAAGGGCATAGGTACGGTTGAACCGACGAAAGTATGAATTGAGCAGCCGTTCTGCCGTTCAGATCGGACGTCCATCATCTGTTTGTCCGTTTGTTCCAATGTCCGTACAAAATTATGAATAGACCTTAGCATATACAATTAGCTAACTTCTGTTCACTTCACACGTCTGTCAGAGCTTCTTTCGTCATGTTCCTTAGCGGTACGTTAGCCTGCGGGCAGAACTTCATAATGCATGTAAAACTCTTAGGAAAAAGTAAAGGGAAAAGACTCAGTATCTGGTATCACATAGTCCTTCTGGAAATGGGTATTGGCCATTGGGTACGAATACTATCACTTTTAAAAAAGACCAGGCACTAAAGAATCGATTAGAGGCTTCAATGAAGATTAGGGACAAATCAGGGCTAAATATTCCTTACCCTTATGCATGCAAAAATTATCCACTGTTGAAAAAATTTTACCTAGTTTACTTACGTAGTTTTAGAAGTTTTGAAAAACTAGGTGGTATGATGAATGGGTACAACCCTGTCGACCGAATTACACATATTCATAGGTGAGCAACCCCTTAATATATGTAATTATGTATACATATATTCTGTCCTATGAATATGTATAAGAGTGCATCCTCGTGAGAGGATGCATACATATATTCTGTAGCGAATATATGCAAGTATTTGGCTGTGGTAAGTTAATGGCCGAAACCTCAGCCGTGTCCTAGTCAGCTGTTGTGGATGGAGGCACATAGCCGTACTACTACGGCTAGTAGTAATAAGGATAAGTACCCACTTGCTGGTCAGTTGAAAGTCAGCTGAGGTCAATTGAAAGTCACCGGAGGTCAATTTTAGGAATACGTAGCTACTTGATTTTAAAAATTAGCTAGCTTTGAAAATTTGAAACTAGCTAGGTTTGAATTTTGACATGCAGGAAGCAATTTATAAAATCAAAGTTTGACAATTTAACAGCTTGTAAATGACCAATCACCCCACCCCTAAAGTTATCACAGGGGGTGTTTAGAACTATGTAACATGCATAATCATTGAAAACTTGTACAATACTGCGTTTCCAATACGTACACAGCTAAAACAGCTAAAACTTAAAATAAGCCATTTTACGAGTATCCAATATACTCTACTTAGAGGTACCCCCTAAACGTCAAAAATTCCAATACAGAGCCGCTCCAACGGTCACAACAACTGTGCAGTTTGGCACAACAGTTGCTGCAGCGTCCAGAAACTACCGAAAATTCAGTTTAAGCCGACGGAGGGCTAGAGAGCGGTGGTCTCTCGTCTTTTACTCCAACTACCTCAGTTTTATATACCTATCGCCTGCAAGCTCGTTTCATAGCATTTGGTCCTATTAATCCTATTGATTCCTATTATCGATTTCCAGTGATCAATGCTAATCAATTGCAATCACCACGCAAGCAATTCAAGAAGAAATGGGTAAGTCTAATTTTAAATGCTAGGTAAAATTTTATTTTACAGTTAAAGCTACGGTTACAAGGATAAGACAAAATAATGTTAAAAAATTAACCCACAACGTCGTTTTTCCCTTCAATTTTTAAACTTTCAACATTTTCTTTTATTACAAAACTATTTTCTAATATTCAAAAACGTTTTTTAAATCAAGTATGAAAACATCGCTGCAAGCACTAATTTCCAAAGTCCTATAATCACTAAATTTTTCAAGAAAATAAACTCGTTAAAAAGCCAAAAGTAATAAAAATAAAATAAGTGAATAAAACCACTGACAGCATGCACACAAAACATATTTTGCTGTCAAATACCCGAAGTATGGCATGCCAAAATCAAAAAATACCCAAAACATAAGCATGCCACCTACTTTTTTTCCAAAGCATTTTTTACCGAAAAAGTAAAAATAGTAAAACTATACATGCCTGTACATCTTTACAGGTGTTAAGAGCAAAGTTTCCACTTCACTAGAATGGTTTTTCAAAAATTCCGCTGCAAGGCGGAACAAAAAATGGTTAGTCAGATGAGCGTCAAGGGGGGTCGCCCCCTATCCTCTCCCCCTGAAAGTTTCACTCATAACAACTTGTTACAGAACAAAACTATAAAGTTACAAAGTTACACAGCGCTGCCACTTTCACGAGCTGTGGTTCGGTTCCTCTCTGATCCGCAACGTCGCCGATCCAATCTGAAATCAGTGTAAAGACCGTCTTCGTAAATTTTCGATAGCGTAAGGAAACGGTAACGACTTTGGTTCCACAAATGTTAACCTAAATGAAATTAAAATTTTATCAGTATGTTTTCTCCGATATTGGACTATGTTCAACAGCACGCTTTTGTATTCAATTAAAAAAACAGTTCTTAAGTCTAAAAATAATGCGACCAATTCAACGTATTGATAATATTTTAATCTGTAGACGACCATGTCGTTAAAACTAAACAAGTTTAAGTAAATTTCTCCGATATTGGACTATGTTCAACAGCACGCTTTTGTATTGAATTCTAAAAAACTGGGTCTAAGTCTAAAAACAATGCTACCAATTCTACGTATTAATAATATTTTAACCTGTAGAGACCATGTCGTTAAAACTAAATAAGTTTAAGTAAAAAGTATATCTTTATACCGCCGAACTTCCCACGAATCAAAATGCTGTCGATTGTAGCTGTTGATTCTTCGTTTTACCCACACCACGCCCGCCACGCAGCACAATACAACGCCCAAAACTGTGACACAGCCCACGGTTGGTCCCACCCAGCTGACAGTTGATCGAACAGAGCTAGAAAAGAATAGATTTTCATAATCCAAAATTTATAGTCCAAGTCATAATTATTTTTTAAAAACAGCTATTAATTCTGCCAAAACGTAGAGCAATTCGCAGGCTCATGTAACAAATTCCTAATAATAACTTTTAAGTCGGCTACATTATCTGTTATTGTTTACTTTTATGACATTTCTTAAGTAACATTGTTAGTAGCTTTTGCTTATATACGATATCTAGGCTTGAAAAGTAATAGGAAAACTCCATAGAAACCCTTACCACCAATACTTTGGACCACACCCTGACACAGTAGATTTGCACAGCATCTTTTCGCTAAGACACTGACAAAATGTGGGGTCGTTTTTCACTGTTATTGAGCGCAGCAAGGGGGCATAAGGGTCGAGATCAGCAACACACAAGTTGCTTTTGACCACGATCATTTCCTCCGCCAAAGGACATCTCAGCGGTAGACTCGGGCCCCGGCATATCAAGACGAAACCACTGCACACGCACCCCGCTTTAGCTTCACAACACCCCTAAACAAGTGTTTTTTCTATTTTCATGTGCTGATTGCCCTATCTGCAAGAAGAGCTTTGCCACTGCCAAAACCCTCAACCAGCACGTCAAGCGCCTACATGCAGCCGATCCACCATCATTCAAATGCCCGACATGCCAGTTTTCCTCCAAGTACAATTACGCGCTAAAGAGACACATGGAGACATTTCACGGTAACGCCAACGCGGCAAGCGACAACACAGGTCAGTCCATATCAGCTGAACCGGGTCCCAGCTCGAGATCTCCTAAGGAATCTATAGACACGAATTCTCACTCAGAGCCCCAAACTCCAAAACTTCTAACGGGTGCGGACAGTGAGAAAACGTTTTACGACGTGCTCCATGACAAATGGAGGCATAATAAGAAGTTTGGGGCATCTGAGAGAGAGCTTCGCGTTCAAATGTCTACCGAAGGCATGGAGTTATCGAAAAGAGGATATTTGCTCGATGTTATGCGCTCTATTTTCGCAGATGTGACGGCGTCTACCGTAAGGGATCAAAACAGCTATGTGCAAGCATGTGTGTTATCTGATACTCTGTCATTTCCGATAAACACTGCACTCATGCCTGCTCAAGATTTCACTTCAGGAGTTATTTTGCAAAAAGTCGAAGACCTAATGGGGTCTAATGATCAATTTGGCGCTACTGAGCCTATTTCTATAAGCCTGAGAACTATAGCTGCTCCACACGGTTCTGGGTACTTAAAACCTGGTCATGTTTCTAATATTAACGAATTTATGCGACGAAAATCATCCCTATGGGATCCAAAAAATTCTGGTAATGCTTGTTTCTACCTATGTGTGACAGCAGGAATTTTAAGAAGCTGTAATACTGGTCCATTATCGAAAAAGTCTTGGTGGTCTAGGCCTGATAAAAGTTGTTTTCTAAAACAACGAGCATTGGTGTTTTGTCAAAACTCAAAACTAGATTTTCGAATACCGGCTGGACCTGAACAATGGCAAACCGCTGCACAATACCTTGCTGCTCACCACAATTTACAACTCTTAATTATTCAGAGTAATGCAGCTAATAATATAACATTTTCTGGCCCTGAGACTCGAAACAAACTTTATTTGTTTCTCCATGCGCACCATTACAGACTCATAACAAGCATTACCAAATTTTTTGGAAAACGTAACGTTTGCGAGCGGTGTGGGTTAGTATATGTGCACCGTCACCGATGTTTGGCGACCTGCTCTAATTGTAAAGGGAGAGAATGCTCTCTAGAGCCCGCAGACCCCCACAAGTGCAACGTTTGTGGTATCGTATTTCGAAACCGTTTGTGCTATGATACCCACGCACAAAATCAATCATGCTCTCATTTTCGGAAATGTAAATTTTGCCGAAAACGTATATCAAACGATATAAACGGCTCGCGGCATCTGTGTGGAAAATATATGTGTAAAAATTGTCGTCAAATAGTACCGTTTGGACACTTATGCTTCATCGAGCGTCCTAAACACTCACTAGTCAACGCGAAAAGCAAAATTTACGGATTTTACGATGTCGAAACTTATGTGTTACCGGACGGTTCAGTCTGGCCGTATCTAGTGATATGTCAATTACTGTGTCAGCACTGCGATCCTATCGTTAATGAGCCTTTCTGCGCGAACTGTCAAATAGGGGAATCGCGATTTTGGGGAGAAAATGCAGTGCAGAATTTTTGCGACTTTATACTTAACCGAAAACCAGGACTAATGTTTGCCCATAACGGTGGGAAATTTGATCACTGGTTTATACTAAAGGAGCTTGTGTCACGGGGTATCGCACCAAAAGTGATGTCCAATGGTTGTAAAATTATTTTAATGGAAACCAATGGAATAGTTTTCAAGGACTCGTATTTATTCCTTCCCTGTGCTCTCTCCAAATTACCGGACATGTTTGATATTCAGGAAAATGCTAAAGTAAGAACATACCGTTAAGAACAATGCTGCTATCAAGGTAGTTAGGTTGACGGTCCCCATCCTGGGCATGACGAAGCTGAAACAATAATTTGTATTTTCAGGGCTATTTCCCTTATGCCTTTGCCAACAGTCCGACAAACTGGAGCTATGACGGAACCTGGCCAGACGTGCAATTTTACGACACTAAGAAGTTCAGATGCGTTAAGGACAAGGATGCCTTTATTCAATGGCATTCAAAACAGATGGGCCAAAGATTCAATTTCAAACAGGAAGCAGAAAAGTAAAATCTGTACTACATTTTTGAATATATAGATAAGTAACGCATATATACATATATCTTATAAAATCCGAAGTTAGGTACAGAAACTATAGAAGGTACAGAAACAACGATTAAGGCAATTGCGGTCAAAGTTGACAAGTCACGTTAAACCACCATCAGTTTGCACCTAGTGTAGCAACTACGTATTTTTTTAGGTACTGCTCGAGCGACGTTACAATCATGAGAAAAGCTCTGTCGAAGTTTCAGAAAATCTGCCTGACCGAGTGCCAAATTGACCCTTTACAGCATTCGGTTACTCTGTCCCACATGTGTTCTCTAATTTATAGAGCGTATAAAATGCCGGCACGTACTCTAGCACTGACACCAGCAAACGGTTATTCGGACGCTAAACGTTATAATTCATTAACGGCTATAAAATTTTTGGAATACTACGAAGTTGTTCATAATGTTAAAATTAACCATGCCGGTAATACGCATAGAGAAATCATTGTGGCAGGTCTACCAGTAGACGGAAAAGTTGAAAACGAGAACAAAATTATCAGCGTTTTGGGATGCTATTACCACTCGTAAGCCTAGCAGCAAATTAACTAATGTGTATCTGGTAGTATCTAGTAGTAGTTGTATCTAAGATTTCTAGTATGTCAATATGGCCATAGCTGGTACAAAATTTCAACATTTATTTAGTTTTTTATTAAAAATCAATTGTTATGCGCCAGACTACTAGTAAGCTTGATTTGCCTTTCTAATACTATGTTTCAGCTGTCCTGATTGCTACCCGAACCAGCAGGCCCTACATCCCCAATTCCGGCGCCCCCACCAAGATATTCATCTTGAGACACTACAAAAGCACAAGCATCTTGAGGAAAATGGGTTTTTAGTCGAAATGGTTTGGGAGCACACTATTAAGAATATGCTGAAATTAGACAGACAGTTCCAAAACTTTTGGTCCAATGACCGATTTTGGGTTTTCTATAAAGACCCAATTACACCAAGATCGGCACTGTATGGCGGCCGAACATCTCCTAATAGGCTTTTGGTTGAATTAACCGGTGACCAAATTTCAGCAGGCTGGTCCATTCTGTATATGGACGTAACCAGTCTATACCCGTATGTAATGAAGGGGGAACACTTGAATGGGGACCCTATTTATTACCCGACTGGCCATCCTACGGTAATACTCGCTAAAGACATTCCCCAAGGTGAAAATTTCACCGCATCGACCTGTGACTACTTTTTCGGCATCATCAAAGCCAGTGTGTACCCACCCCAGAATCTGCTATTTCCAGTTTTGCCTCTAAAGTGAGTTTTAGCTACAAACAATAAACATAATAAACTAAGTTAAAAAAATTGTTCCCACTATTGCATAGATTTCACTTACAATGTATATGCTTATGTGATGTAATCTATGTACTTTACATTATATTTTATGCTAATAGAAGTGTTCTATTTCAGAATCAATGGCAAGCTCGTCTTCACACTGTGCTACCAGTGCGCAGTGGATAAAAACCAACAATCATGCCTACATTCGGAGGATGACAGATGCTTAATGGGCGTGTGGACTTCCTGTGAACTGCAACGGGCACTGTCCCTGGGTTACAAAATAAAGCACATATATGAGTGCTGGCGTTACAATTATTCCAACAAGTTGTTCACCAAATATGTCAATGATATGATGATCCAAAAACTTGAGTCGTCTGGTATATATTTTACTACTTACTATCTACAGATAAAACTACTTAAGTCTTAATATAGTCTTCTAAATGCCTTAATACGTTTGTATATAAACAAGCTAGAAATGACTAATTCAAAATTACCTATTTATACAACCACATTTAGTAACAAATAGTAACTCAGTCAATGTTCACAGTTGTTATTTAATATTATTACAGGCTATCCCCCAGAAACTCATTGCGAGACGTGCGAAGGTCCTGCTCGGTGTGACAACTGCGGTCAGTGCAATGTTCTACAGCGTCAGTATGTGCAGCAATGCCACAACCAAGGAATGCTAGTAGACCCGACCAAGATGACTCTCAACAAAGGGAGAAGAGCTATTGCAAAACTTCAACTGAATAGCCTCTGGTCAGTTTTACACCAACGTAGTTTACACATGGCTTCTTGCAGAGTTATAACTTCAATTTATGCAAAAAAATGTTGAAATTTTATTTTGCTACTATATGTTTTTTAATGTTTTAGGGGAAAGCTTGCTCAAAATGACGAGCGGGTTACTACGGATTACGTGACGGAGCCGTGCAAGTTGCGCAAACTGATTGCTTGCAACACGAAACAGATTCGCAACATCGCCTTGGTCAACGAGGCAACGTTACTGTGCTCCTATGTCGAAGACAACAAGGCCCTTAATGAGACTCACCCATTCTCTTCGCCTGTCATAGCTTCCTTTGTGACGGCTCACGCAAGGCTCGTTCTCCATGAAGAACTACACCGACTGGGTGACAGCGTCTGCTACTATGATACCGGTATGTTATGCTGTCTAATCCAGCACAGTTTGGCTTGATTTTAAACTTACAATTCAACACAAAACTCTAAAATAAACCTAAACGCCAACTCTGTGTTTGTTTAGACAGCATCCTGTTCATGCACAATCGTAACGAATACAAACCAGTTGAAGGCGGACAATTGGGACAGTGGAAAAATGAAACACCAGCAGATCGAATATATCGTTTCGTTTCTACTGGCAGTAAATCATACGCCTATGAAACCTTGAAAGGACATTCTGAACTGAAACTAAAAGGATTTTCATTGAGATTAGACTGCAGACAATATTTGAACTTTGAAAGTATTAAGAGTGTGTTATTGCATGAAGATATGTCAGCTGTGTACAGTGATATTTCGGACGTAGAAGTGAAAAGCTTGTTACTGGAAAAAGCAGCCAACCTAGGGCTTGGAAAAATTCTTGTACCGTCAAGCACATTTACCCGAACTAAAGAGACTACTTCGGTCCACTGTGTGCAGAACAGGTGTAAAATTTTTCAGTGTACTTTTGACAAGCGCATCGTGTGTCAAGATTACACAACGAGACCCTTCGGGTGGCAGTTTTGAAAAGAAAAACGAAGTAAAAAGGTTATGGCTCAAAATGTGTTTGTGCAGTGTATATGATCAAATAAAAAGTTGAATTATATTTTGCATGTATCATTATGTTATTATATGTAACAAAATTTGATAATAACTCTCATTGACCTGTTTACTGTGATAAAACAAATTATATGAAATATTTCTTTCAAGTTTTTGCTTGTTAACACACGAAACTAAAAAAGCTTTTGCAAGAGGTTTCATTTAACATTATATACATTAAACAAGATGAAGTAATAAAATTAACGTCTGTTTTCTTTGTCGACATAAATAATTGTGTATATTTCAGTTCAACTTTAGTTAAGTCGCCAAAACCAGTCCAGCCTGCCCCGAAAAATGGTTCATACTCACGATGACAATAGTGAAGTTCATGAACGTAAGTACCTGATTTTTCAACTTAACATTTTTTACTTGATCATGTCATTCTAGATCTCTTATTTACAATATAATTTATACCTTCAAAAACTATAAATTTCTATAATTTCTTTCCATAAAACAGCTGAAATACTACTTTGAGGACAACACTTAAATGGCACTAGATCACACCGTAAACTTCTTTTAGTACCCACAGACGAGTCGCCGATGGATCCGGACACTGATAATGAAAGCAATGACACGGAGCCGCTCTACAGCGATTCTGAAGACAGCGATGCAAGCATGATTGACGAAGCTGCTGTCTTGCAAGCGGTCATACAACAGCAGCCAATGCCACAACTTCTACCTATTGAGTCAACAGAAGGTTAGCTATCTATTGTGCATGTTCTGTTTAATAGAATCTATTATACACTCATTTTGATCAGTGCAATACGTACGAAATGTGAGCTTCATATTTTGTTTCCAACCAACCAGTAATTAAAAACATACCCTTTTTTCAGTCATTTTTAAAAAATTTTTAGAGCATTTGTTGTCTTTTCAGAAAGTCTGGTGACACAAAACATACTGGACAAAATCGAACGATACTGCACCAACTGTGAGACAGGCAATGTGCACTCAATCACGTGTCTGAAGCACTGCTTTATGGACTATTTTGGTATTGCATGCGCCGAAGAAATGGCGCCAGGAGAATGGTTAGATGAGGACTTTTTATTCGAATTCGCCACAAAAGTGTGGAATTATGTATCAGCGTTTGCTGAGGGCAATGGACTTGTATCCTGTTAATTTGTGGTTTTCCTCTATGTGTAATGTTTTCAATGTTCATAGGAAAACAGTAAACAATTTGAACCGTAATTATGTTATACATTGAGAGTTTTGAAATAAAAAATTCGACTAACTACTAGTCTCATAATGGAAAAAACGTCATCTCGTTTTAATACCTGTTTATGTCTTTAACTGTTGTAATATGTTGTGGGGAGTTTATGATTATTTCTGTGCTTTTTTCAAGCTTTTTTCTTTTACTGACAACGAAAAATACTCCTATTTCTTATCATAAAAAATTTGCTACATCACGGTGTCAAAAGATTTCAATTTTTTTTACGAGTAATGCATTTTTCAGAAAAATGGAAAATCGATACGTGGACATTACGCTAAAAACCGGCATGTGCTGTAGGCACTGTGGCCCGCACGAGGGAGGCCCGATGCGTCTGAATTTATTTTTTGACAAGCAGCACCTAGCACGACACGTCAAATACGAACACCCGTCGAGTGAAATGACTTGTGTGGTGTGTTCTCAACAAATTTTGGCTCGGCAGTGGTCGGGGTTAAGGTGCATGCACGATGTATGCTTCAAATGCATTGCTACATGGGCCGATGAGTGCAAAAGGAATGAATGGGCATTGAGTTGCCCATACTGCCGACAGAACATCCGCATCGGTACTGATCGGTTAACGCCTTATGCTTGTGTCAAACTTGCACGCATTAAAAGAGTTTTGAGGGAGTATAATAATTTCCTCAACAACACAATTGACAACATTTGTAGTTTTGTCACGTATGAAGGCGATGACCAGTAATTTGCTAATTGACATTGTTGATTCTTGATCATTCTTCTGGAAGCATGGTTGAAGAATTGTGTACCCAAAACAAGTTTGCATGATTTTGTCTTTTCAACCAAGCTTCCAGAAGTCTTGCTTTATACTGTTTGTAGTGACCATGTACAAGGCCAGATTTTTGTTGTCAGTAGTGACCGGGCGTGAACGTGACACCGCTGTACGTAGTTGCGTGTAGGGCTTAATATATTAAATTTATCAAGCAAAAAGCAACAAATTCTAAATTGTTACTAAAGTTTTACAAAAAAATAGTTGCGCCACCTAATTATTTTAGTAGCATGACTTCTGCGACTAATTTCCGTACTCTTGATAGTCTAAATCTATTCTTTTCGAACGAAATCACAGGTTTCGTTTTCTCAGTAGTTGCAACTATTTTTTGTCAGACCTTAGGTTTTTTCCAGTGATTTGCTATGCGGACATCGAAACCTTTCGTCATAGCAACGTACAAAAACTATAGTTTACACATAGGTA
>JASANF010008904.1:0-12231 GCA_030248245.1 Trissonchulus sp. WLG1_4
TATTCTAGGGTTGGGCGCTATCGCGCCAACCCTGATCTAACCCATTGATAATGTGCATAGTTTAAATAGTGAAAATAATTGCCAAACTTTTATTAACACATTTACGCATAAATAATTAAATAATGTAGTTCAACACGTCTTACAAAAATATAATCTGTATTTATATACTGTTACTAAATACAAATCCCATCCGGCATCCCATACAAATACAACACATACAGACATGAAAGTAAAAGATAGAATTATACAGAAATAGGGCAAAATTGTACATTTTCTGCCCAATTTAGTATGAAATCGGGCCTTTAGTCACACATGAACAGGAATGCAGAAAATATGTCAAAAATGCGTAGCATTTCACTCACTAGTCACATAACAAAAACAATCACATTATACTACAATTAATTAGTGAATATAATCACAGTAAGGGTTTATTTAGGCATACGGTCGTATGTCCGTTCAGCCGGTAACAAAAATGATAGCTGCGGTAATTAATATTTAAGTGATTTTATATCGGAATTTTGGCAAAAAACTAACAATTGCCACTTTAAGCCAAAAAAAGTAAAGTTGTGTCGGTTTAGGGGGAGGGGGGTCAAAAGTTAAACCCAAAAAAGGGGGTACTCAAAAATCATATGCAGTAACATTTTGGGGTCTAGCAATTTGTGTTCGAAGTTCAGTTCAAGAGTTCAAGTATCTACTGATTTAATGCACGGTTTTCAGAATGCTTTTCAGTGCATTTTCACACCGAACGGACATACGGCTGCAAGTATGAATGAAAAGCGTCAAAATATCAAGTTACTATAGTCAACAATTTTATGATTAAAATTCTAAAGCGGAAAGATTATTACAATAGGTATTACAACCAAATAAAAAATACAGTTGACTTTACACTAGTGATAAATATACAAATATCATCAGGCAAACTTAAATAACAAATAAGCCCTAGTCGGAATCGAACACAGCGCCTCTGGATCCGCAACCTAGTGCTATACCCGTTGCGCCATGTTAGCTTCAATAAATTCTTTACAGTAAATTCACAAATTAATATAAATCCACAAACCTCTGAGCAAATAAAACATAGCTATAAAATATTTACAGATATCAGGAGGAAAAAAGAAATATAAAGAACAATAGAAAATCTCAGAATCTTAAACACACAGAATAAACGTATCTAATAAAATAGCATCATAATATTATAATCAAATAAATTACTGGCGCATCAATGATTTAAACATTAAGTCGACCCACAAAAACCCTTGTATAAAATTTCAGTCGGAAAAAGTATTTAAGGGAGGGGGTGCTATTTCTCTAAATCCGCGCCTGGTACAATGTAATATTAAAGTATATAAAACGAGAGGGAACGTTGAAAACAGCAAATTAACTGGATAAACTAATTAACTTGAATGGGCGAAAAATAAATAAGCCTAGAGTTCTATGTCTCACACAAGCCCGGTTTACACGACGCAATTTTCAAGCGAATACCAATCAAATTTCAGTATTTCGATTAACGTTCAAACTTTAAGAGCTCAGACTTTGAATGTATTTGTGTTGTCGTTAATATTGACTGTTGACGCAGTTCAACACTAATAGAACACTCACTATTATGTTTTTTATTCATCCCAATTATTCTTATTATTATTAATCCCCATGAGCATTCCAATCGTCGAATTTAATTGTAGTAATCCAAGTTTTGATAAAATATGCTTGAAGGCTTTAGGCAAAAGAACTTGAAGCAAAAAATCAGTTTTTGTCACATTACAGAACTGAATCGTTGTAATTATCAGAAAAACATATCACAGAAATACTAATAATCCAAGAAAAAAACCAAACACACAATCTAACCGAATAGCAGGTACCTCCGTTATCACATTAAAAATCTTCACCAAAGAATGTCAAACACAGAATTTTACTTTTTTTCGAAATTAAAAGTAAACTAATAATTATAATTAATAAACATGTATGTACGTTATTCTTGACTTTTTTGAGCACTAATTACAGGGTCGATTCATACTACTGTTGTTTTGATACCGCAAAATAATTTAAATATGACATAAACATGACACTTGGAATTTAAATAAAATACTTGTGATATTTGATACCTGAAAAAAAATTAAATATGCTATAAATATGATACCAAATAATTTAAATAAAATACTTTTGATATTTGATACTTGGAAATAATTTAAATATTTTGAGTTTAAATATGATACTTTTGATACTAAATATCAAAAAGTACTTTGACACTTGGATATTTACGTATCCAGCACTTTTGATACTAGGAAAAAATTTAAGTATAATATAAATATGATACCAAATAATTTAAATAAAATACTTTTTTGATACTTGGAAAAAATTTAAATATGATATAAATATAATACCTTGAATTTAAATATGATACTTTTGATATTTGATACTCGGAAAAAATTTAAATATTATATAAATACAATACTTTGCACTTAAATATGTTAATTTTGATATTTGATACTCGGAAAAAATTTAAATATTATATAAATACAATACTTTGCATTTAAATATGATACTTTTGATTTTTGATACTCGGAAATAATTTAATTTAAACTTGATATAAATATGATACCAAGTAATTTAAATATGATGCCATAATTTAAATATGATACTTTTGACACCAATTTTAACACTGATACCGGTATCAAAAGTATTCATACCCAAGTAACATATTTATATCAAAAGTATCAAAATGGTATCAAAACAACTACAGTAATTCATACACGAGGAATCACTGAGGGCGATGCTAAGTGATATCAAAGTGACAAAAAAATAACTCATAAAATGCTGACATCTATGCACGTTTGGACAAAGTTTGGCAGCTTCAGAGATCCTGATATGACACACCTGGACAAGCCCCCTTGCCCCTTCAGATTTGACCCTTCAAGACAAGTCCTCCTGTTTGGTCTGAAAAAAGGCGCCTGAACCGAAAATTACCCCAGACAGCTGTAAAATGCTTTAAAAAAATAAGCAAAAAGCAAAAAACGCTAAAAATGTCCAACTTTTGCAAAATTGCACATTTATAGGCTAAAATTGGAATTTTTTGCGTCATTATAAGTTCAACCATCTAAACGTCAGAATAAGCCCCTCCTTAAATTTCGAAAAATCCGAGACAAGCTCCCACCCCTAGACTGAGCCCCCGTGCACATGTAGGCTCATGAGCAATTTTTTGCACTCCAAGTACATGAGTTGGTAGGCCTAATAACATCCTAAACCAAGCCTTGGTTCACAAGTCCTCGAGCAGTACCGAACTATTAAGCTAAAAACTGCACAAGCGCAAAATAACAAAAACTAAGACGAATAAAAGGCCAGCTTATACAAAATACAATCCCTTTTTAAGCACAAATATTACTACTGTTTACAATTTAAAACCATCTTAAAGCCGTTAAAAAATGCTCAATCAATTATAATTGAATATCATCATAATCAATGGACTAATTTATAATTGAATATCGTCATAATCAATGGACTACTTATTATAATTAATGCATGCACATAAAAACACTATATTATTTTTTGAACAAAAAACTAACTCAATCAAAAGTTTCCCATTGCTGCGCTCTAGCCACAAAGCCATTGCTGGGATCTGTGGGGGGTCCGGGAGAGGTCAAAGGTCGGCCCTGGAGATGGCTGGGTTTTTTGGGACGCGCCGGCGCAATAGGGCCCCCCGGAAGTCCAGGGTACAGTGAGGGGGACGGCGGGGCACTGACCTCTGACCCCTGCTGTTTCAAGGGGTCGAACTCAATCTCGGCCGCATTCAGCAACAGCTGATTAGTTTTCTGGTCAGCGGGCGATTGAGCTCCCAGATCAATCAGAGAATCAATTTCTGCTGGCTGAGAATTGGAAACCAGATCCATGGCGGGGGACCTAGGCGGCCCGGAAAATATGGAGGGGGAGGAGCGTCTAGGCTGCCCAGAGGTAGGGGGCACGCCCAAACCAGGCCCCCTGCTGTCTCGTCCCCCCATTGGCAGCAAGGCAGAGGCCGTATGGCTGTGGTGCAAACTGCTGCGCTCTGAAGCCGTGGGGGGCGACAAATCGCTGTCGCCAGGACACAGCTTCAAACCCTCCAGTGCTTCCACACTGCGAGCTTTGTCAATCTGAAACAGATTTAACTGTCTGACCACATATTATTGCTGGACCCTGAGACAATAGAAAGCATGTTATTTCATTACGAAAAGAACGAATTCCTATTGCCAAGAGTACAGCGAGTAGTCGCAAAAATCACACAACACTTATTTTATCCCAGGGTCCAGCAATGTTTGGTCAGACTTTAGAGTGAAGTCTACTTGCCTGTAAGACAGTGGAAAAAAATTGTCGCGGTACGCTCGCAGTTTTGCGTGCAATAACAAAAGCCTATCTACTAGTCAGGCTTCAGCAGCGTAATGTGATAAATTTATTTAACGTCGTTAAGGCCTATTCACACAGGGCTCATTTTGCTGCATGGCGTACGCCATGGCGCATGAGCGGGCGCATGAGAGGGCGCATGAGCGGGCGCATGAGCGGGCGCATGAGAGGGCGCATGAGCGGGCGCATGAGAGGGCACATGAGCGGGCGCACACGCACACTTGCCTACTGCATTGTGTGCATTGTGTGCACTGTGCTTGTGTGCATTGTGTGAGCGGGGGCATTCTATTTTCACACAGCCTGCTGCATTATTTCACACAATGCAGTAGGCAAGTGTGCGTGTGCGCCCGCTCATGCGCCCTCTCATGCGCCCGCTCATGCGCCCGCTCATGCGCCATGGCGTACGCCATGGCGTACGCCATGGCGTACGCCATGCAATGCGCCCGCTCATGCGCCCTCGTGTGAATAGGCCTTAACAAGCACGAGGACAAGGCCCATTTCAGCATGTACGTCCTAAGTAGTGAAAGTTAGCTCAGCATTTTTCTAAACGCTTTCAGTGTACTCGCTGTCTTCGTAGAGCTAGGCAATTCATTCCACCATAATGTTGTCATTGCTGCGAATGATCGGCGCATTGCTTTATTTCTGCATAAAGGCATCGCTAGTCTATTTATCCCACGTAGGTCATAAATAGACTAGCGATGCCTTTATGCAAAACTAAAGCAATGCGCCGATATGAAAAACAGAACGGACAAGAACACTTCTATTATTTTTTTCAGTTCACACTTCACAGTGTTTACTATGAGTGTTTTATATAATAAGACTGGCTACTATTTTGGCTGACTGTTTGGTACGAATAATTTAGTTTGGTAACAAACTACGTCCGCTAAATTTGACCGTTAAGGATCGATTCATACTCACAGCGCATCTCCGTTCAGGATGTCCAAGATTAAAAAAAATCACTCTACCAATATTACATAATTTTAGAGTGCAATGTAATGTGACCGATCCTTATTTTACCGGGTAAACAGACATCGGCTGTAAACAATAATTAGTATAGGAATATGCTCAAACAAAAAACAGTTAACATAAACTATAAAACTCTTCTGGCTGCTCTAAAATAAACAAAAAAACTTTGTTAGTTTGTCACAGAAATGGCCCCAAGTCCCAAGTGACTGCAAAAAAACAAAAAACAACCAATTATAATTATATACGGTGGCAATTTCTTTGGTTCCGTATGGGTGATTGCTGAGATACTCCTTTACTTCGTCATACAGACTTCTGTCATCGTCTAAAAGTTTCACTCCACCACTGCCCGTAAAGTTGGCTTCCAGCCCCTCTGTGGTCGCATCCAGGCCGTATTCGTCAATTCTGCGTCAAACAAAACAACACCATTGGTCACCAGTGTCTGTCACTGACACTTTTTGATATCACACACATGTGCAGCTGAGGAAAATCTGGGGGGAGGGGGGGGCTACGCGACTTTATATTCACGTGAGTTGTACATTTGTACCTATGGTGTTTATGTTCATGGGTTCAATTCTGGCACATTTTTAGGCGAAATTTTATAATTTTATGGGGAGGGGGTGCGGCGACCAAAATGGGGGAGGGGGCGAACCAAATTTACGATGAAGATGAAACACTATCTTTGGGAGAAAAAAATGGTTATTATATGTTGAATGTCACGTTTTTTACGTTATGATAGCTACACAGTACACGGATACCAAATTTATCAAAAAAGGACCCGAAAACCCCCAAGGCGCCCACAGCAAAAGCGCGACGCCGACCGCGGAAAAAATTTGGGCTATGGGGGATGGCACCGCATATGAAATGGGGGGCTCAAAATGGGGGGGGGGGGCGCGATCAAAATAGAGGGGATCCGGACAAATGGGGCCGCCTTCCCCCACTAAAAATATGCCAGCCAACTCTTAGTGTTTTTTCGAAGGATCTTCCAATATTTGCCCACTAGTCACTTTCTATATTACTTCAGAACATAAGAAGACAAAGACAAAAGTCACAAAGTTCACCAAAGTTGACCTCAGTTTAACCTCTACCTGTATTTAAGAGATCTATCTCGGTCTCCGTGCCATTCGCGGCTGTACTTGGCGGTGCCTGGCTTGGGAAAAAACTGAAAAAACAACAAGAAAACTTCAATTTTTTAGACAATCAAAAAACGTGCCATTTTTTAGATTCTAAAAACATTTCACATTAAGCTTTTTTCACTGATCAAAATTATGCAACACGGGCAAATTTCCGGTATGACTTAAAAAACTGATTAGATCAAAAATGATTTGTAATTTCCCACTAGTCGTTGGAACTTATTCAAAATTTGCTTTAAACTGAAAAAACAGTTAAAAATACACTTTATCACAATTAAAGTCACGAAACTGTAAACAAATAACAGTAACGCTAAGGGCAAAAATTCAAGACGTAGGAACAAATTCGCCAATCGGCAACTAACAACACTTACAGGCCCTTTTTTTATTAATTTTTTTAAAAAAGCGGTGGGACAGAGAAGTTTTGCAAACCACACCACACCGCACTCTTGCTAACGCATATACGTACCTGAGAGAATTTCATGCTGCCGCGACCAGTACCCGCAAGCTGAGAAATGTGCGGACCCTTTAGGGATGTCTCATCCTGAAAGCATAGGTAGGGTCGTCAGCTTTACACAAGTCTCAGAATTATTGTAACAATTATTGTAAGTGCAAATTCAGGTGATTCGTAATGGATTTATGATGAATTAACAATGGATGAAGATGAATGAAGACCTGATTTCGCATTAACAATTATTTGACAATATTGTAAGACTTGCGAAGTTGAGCAACAGGCCCCTAGGATCCATTCTTAACTTCTACAATTAGTCTTCAATTTGTTGTCAGAAAGTGACTATTTGATGATTCTATAACAAAATGAATTTCTACAACGATTTTTGATTATTTACTCTCTTGCCGAGTTTCCTTCCGCTTAACATAATTGTTACACTTTTTTCAAATTAGGAACATTATTTATTTTTTTCGCTAAAACAAGAGGGTAATATTGCGTCGGATTTGGGCAAAGTGTGGCCAAAATTACACATGGGGTCTATACAAGGGCAGCTGACATGTCGGTACAGGAACTTCCCAGATAACGTACCCTGCTCAAGAATAAAAGCGATGAAACCTGATATACGTCAAGATGATTCCAATATGCTAAAAACTAACATAATCTTCCATAGTTCCATAGGCCACTATGCACTACGTTATTATAAAATTAGCTTTAAATTTTTTTTAAAAAGTTTAAACTTAATAAATTTCACTCACAATGGATTGATTGATCTTCTTCCAAGCTTCTTGTGTTTTACTACGAACCTGCAAGAAAACAATAATTTTAGCCAAAAAGTTGAAAAAATCAAAATAATTAGTTTCCAAAGGTCTGCTACTCAGGTTAATCCGTAGCTAATCTGGCTAATCCACTGGCGGCAAAACTTTTGACCAGTTGAAGGGAATCATTTTAGACATAGATTCATCCTAAAATTAAGCCGCTAAGTTAAACTCGTTTAGTCCAATATCCATTTCGACACTTCAGCCAAAATTAGGGTCTGTTTGATTTGGTAAATAAAAACTCCCCGATGGACAACTCCTATTAAACACAGCTTAATTTCATGCTGAGGCTACCAAGTATTTATACAGTCTACATTAAACACAGTAGTAAAGCTGACATTTTCACTTTCTAAAGTATCCAAACTGACCAGCTATCGTTGATACTCATAAACTACTAAAATCACAATTTTTCTTGAAACAGCTATCACTTAAAATAATACAAAAACAACAGGCGCTTTCGCTAATATAGAATATATTAAGAGATCGCTAACTACAAGTGAAAATAATAAACTTGACCGATTAACTAACCATTAATTGGAAATTAAAATAAAAACTATAAGATACGACTACAACTTGTGACGAAAAAATAAATCAAACAAAAAACTATACAAGCTATACCGGATTAAAACACTTAATTTTAGTATGACAAAAAAAGCTTGACCATTAAAAGCTAGTAGAAAACTCAGGATTGACCGGACATTAGCTTTTGGCACGCTAGTTTTGAATCCGACTAACAAAACAACGCTAATGCTTAACTTGCATTTTTCATACTATTTCCTTTTAGTCCTAGGCAATAGGCTTCTGAATGGGAACATAAAATTAAGCCGCTAACTCTCTTGTCCGTTTAGTCCGATATGTCATTCCTAAATCTCTGACTAAAAAAATCCGGACCGTTGAATCCGGTAAAGGAATGGGCCCAAAGTCTATGTCGCAATAATTAAAACAACCAAAATTAGGCATTAATTAAGTGTACGATATTAGGTTCACTGACCAGTAAATTAATTAAATCAAATTAATCTACAAAATTAATCCATCATAATGTACACACAGACCCTATGAAAAAATAAGTAAAACAGAAACAATAATGAGAAATAATGCAGTACATAGTAAGAAAGAAATAATATAGTAGACTACTGGTAAACATGCAGCAATATTATCTACGTTTACTGCACAATAAAAAAAACTACTACGACAAACCAACTATGACTAAAAACTTACAGACAAATACGCCTGCTGCAATGCAGGGTTAGCCTGAATACAACATGTTTTAGTAGTTTTTAAGTAGACATTTAGTCGATATTTTTCACTAATTTTTTTACTGAGAGTAGATTTCTACTAGACTACTTCAAATATTCGGCTTTTTGTCATGACATTTTATAATTTTTTTAAACTAAAAACAATGCTTTTAAATCATGACAGTACATTTTTAGCTCATTAGATCTTGCAATTCAAATCTAAAAAGCATAAAAATAGCTGATCAAAAATAATACTAATATTATAAGCTCGCAATTATTTCAATAAGATTTAGGGTCAAAGTCAACTAAACATGAAGCTAGGTAATTTCAGCACGTCGTTTTGTTACCTGATGTAATTTCAGATCCCTCTTGATTGCTTTGGTCATGTTCTAAAACAATATTAAAAACAATACAAAAACATTAAAAAATTAAGAAGCGTCCATCGTCATACCAAAAGTTTCTGGTCCGTTTCCCTAAGCTATGAAGGAAAAAAGAAATTAGTTGCCCAGGGTCAAAAAGTTGCCCCGAAGGCCGAAACAAATTGCCATTTTTTTGAAGAAACTGACAAATAGTGAAAAAACTTCAAATTTCAACAAAAACTAGCTTTCAAAAAATACCCCGTAGAACACGACAAAACAACTTTAATTAAATATTTCTTAAATCTTAATGTAATGCAGTTAAATTCACCCTCCCATTGCAATCCAATCTGAATGAATGAAAATTTGTTAATTTTTTGCGTATGAAAATAATTTTTTTCATTGCCATTAAAATCAAAATTATTGAAATTAAAAAATAAATTTACACAAATTAAATTAAAATTTAATTTAACCAACCGGTCGGGTTTTCCATGCGCCTTTCACACTGCTACACCATTGCTCGTATTGGTTTTTAAATTTACTGAATTCTTTTTCGGAATAAAACTGGCTTTCTTCTTCAAATTCGTCGCTGAAACCTTCACCTTCGCGCAATCTATTCAAGCGATCAGTTTTGAACTAAAAAACAAACCAGCAAGCGTAACAAGCAGTTATTTTTTTTACCAGCGAGCTTGATCAAACTTGATTTAGATGATTAGATTTACACTTATACAAAAAACAGCTGCAGCACAGATCAGTTTAGAGCGTTATTACTTTGCAGTGGCGCTCCAATAAATTGCACAAATATTGAATGCTCAATATTGTTGAGACATATTATACCAACGGTATAGCCAAAAATGGGGTAAGGGCGCGTATTTTTCCTTCTTGAATTTTTTCAGCCTCACGATTCATACTCGTCCTTACAGACATAGCAAGAGACAAGGACAAATTTCGGTCAGCTGCTGTGAAACATTAACAAAAGCGTTTTGTCTAAATTTTTTGCATACGATGTGAAAGTGACTCCAGCTTTACTGATGCCAAAAATTGGCGATTTGGCTCGTTCGGTGAGGGAGTTTTCCTGGAATTGCTTAAGGACAGAACGATAGGGACAAAAACAAACTAGACGAATTTTAACTGGGCTTAGAACCCTTACACTCGGAACACAGGGACAGAAACAAGGACAAATTTTGTCAACTACTATAAAGAATTGACAAAATCGTTTCAGCAAAATTTCTTGCAGCCCCATCGTGGTACTTAATAGCTCCCTAGCTTTGTTCACACAGAAAATATAACATTTGGCAGGGCACGTGTCTTGCAATTACATCAGAACATAACAGGGGCAAGGATAAGGACAAGACGGATATTCCGGTTTTACTCCGAAATCATATTATCATAATTTACTATAATCATACTAAACAGGTTTATTGCAAAAATTACTTAATCACAAAACAGGCACAGGCACAAGAATACGGACAAGAACGGTATCTAGAGATGTACGGGAAATGGACGCTGGACGCAATCGGCGAGAGGGTTAGCCCGAGCCTCGGCGGAGAGGGAGGTGGTCCTGGTTTTGTTTGATATCCGGTGGCAGCCGGAAAAATTCAGCTGTTTTTCTGTGTTCAATTTATTTTGTGACACTGGCCGCAACCGGCAATTTTTCCAGTCTTGTGTACTTGTTCGGCAACCAGAGCGGGTTGCCGGGTTGAGTGGGGTGCCTGTTGTCGAGTGGGGGGGGGGGGGGGCTGTGTGTAAATACCGCCCTACCCCCGCCTGTGCATCTATCATTAACTCCTGGCTTAACTCCGAATTACCATAATACCATTCCATCTCATACCTGTTCAAAAATTTGCGAATGTAACAGATGAGTTTGCAGAAAGTGTCTGAGGGGGGGCGAGCGGGAGGCGAGGAACAGATCGTCCGACCACTCAATGTTGTCCGACCGCAACTGCAGGCCCTGGCGGTAGCCGCCGATCAGCACCACCATGGCTCGCAGGAAGGACCTGGCAACTCCGTCGCCCAGCAGATGATTGGACTGACGCAGATTCTTTTTCAGCACCGAGACCCTGCAAAAAACACAATGACTCCTCAGGTGTTTTTTTGGGGGGGGGGGGGGGAGAGATGTGTGAGGGGGTCTAAAATTGGGGGGCTCTTGGCTAAAATTGGGGGGCTCTTGGGTGCTTTCTTTCGAAGCCAACTTTTTCACTTGTTTTTTTTTTAGTGCGCCACCATTTTTGCTTCGCCGGTTTGGGCATCGTTCGCCCCGTGCCCCAAACCCCCACGTATGGACCCCGCTGATTAGACCAACAATACCCTACATTTTGCGCACATTTAAAAAATAGTTCCATTTTAACCATTTTTGCTAAAATCCCCAAAAAAACGAGAAAAGAAGAAGAAATCTCCCTGAACCCACTATTTTGGGGGGGTCTCCCTACCCTGCTCGCCTCTTTGACGGTCAACATAAATTCCAAACAGCTGTTAATTCTGAGCTCAAAAAGAAGACAGAATCTATTTTAGCCTCATGGAATAAAGAAATATTCAATACCTTTTTATACCTAAATTCATAATAAATTACTAAAAAAATAAGTCTCGAGGCCTTTCTGGTATATTTTTAATGGGGGGAGAGTCTCCCCTCCATATGGGCGGTGCGGGTCAGGTGTACCCCCCATTTTAAAATAGGGTGTTCCCCCCATATTCTCAACATCGTTCTTTTCCAAAACAACAGTTTTGGCGACGTTTAAGCAGCAGCGACCTGTCGCCTTGGTGTGGTTTTTGTGTCGTTTTTTGTTCAATCTAGTATCAGTAAAGCTATAAATTTGTCTAAAAAACGTATTTTTGGCCTACAAATACGTGGACTGTCCTGGTTTTTGTTTGCCCCCCCCCCCCACTTTGGTAGGCGTCCATCCCCCATCCATGGGGGCA
>JASANF010008905.1:0-18560 GCA_030248245.1 Trissonchulus sp. WLG1_4
GTCGGGATTTGGTTTAGTGTAGTGCAATATCGTTATAAGTTTACCAGGGCTCATTTCATGAACAACGAATCGCAGTTCGTAGCACTGATGCAGCATGTAAAAAAGCATGTAAAAAATGCTATTTCCCCATCAGTGCTACGAAAGTGTTGGCTGAACGCTCTGTAAAAACTATATTCAGATTCGTGACTGTAGTAATAGAAATATTGTGATAAAAGTCCATTGATGAAACCGTATCTGTTATGAAAACAAATTAGTTTTGGAAATTTTTTTTACCTGAAAGCATTCCGTATCTTGGGCTATAAAATACTCATTTATTTAGTTGTTGATTATTTTACTTAGTATAAATTCTTGAGTTATTAAAGTATTAATATTAAAGTTTGATTAAATATGCCAAACCTGAGACAAAAGAAAAAATGGTGCAATTTTCTTTACTATTTGCCGTATATACTTATATACTATTGATTAAGGTGGTAGTAACGTTTTCGACAGTTTTGCAGGAGTAACATTTGACAACTTACGATTAATTTTCAATCAATAATTTATAGTACGCATATTAATTTAGGAAACTATAAATTATTATGAGATAAATGCTTGCTAAAATAGCTTGAAACAATCATTTTTAATTTTCACAGAAATTTTTGTTCAGCCAGTTATGACAATTTTTCGTAAATTTTATGTTTAGCTAAGCCAAAGTAGTAGCTAGTCAAAAACGCCGTTTATTGAAAAAAGAAAAAAATGACACACGGGCATGTCAAAAACCTTCAATTTAGATGCCAAAACTTATCCTTCCGCTTTTCACTTTTTGAGATTACGTCACATTTATGTAACATTTCTTTTTGAACTAAAGTGCATTACACAAAAGTCCGCAAAACTTGACAACTACTAGAGGGATTTTGTTAAAAATTTTGGCTAAATCGGCACACATATGTGTCTACTTTATGCTAAAATTTCAAAAATTTTGTTGGCTTAAATTTTGCGTTACATCAATTTCATTCACAGAAATCTGTAAAAATGTACTTTCGTGGACTAAATCTCAAGTAACAATGTTGCAATCCTTTCATGCGTTATTTTACATGTTTTTTAGACAATTTCTGATGTGTCAATTTTTTTATTTGTATTAATTTAGCCCATTTAGTGAAAAAATTAGATTCAAAAATTTGTATATTTTTCAAAATTCCAAAAAGTTCAAAATTGAAGGTCCGTAACTTCTTTTCTACATCATATAAATGCACCAAACTTAGCATTAAAATTCACCCTGTTATTGACTATGTTGGTGTAAAGAATGAAATTATTTGGAATTACACTGTCAATTTTACAAGCAAAACGTGAAAAATGCAAAAATTCACGAAATTTGACTACTTTAACAGTGTCTGCAGACTAGCTTGTTACAGATTTAAGCTAGATAATGTGCATAAGTGTAGTTTCAGTCAAGTACTTTAACGTGAAAAAGACAGCTATTAAATTCATTGAGTCAATCAAAAGTTATAGCACGTTATAAAAACTGTCGAAAACGTAACTACCACCTTATTTGAAGATGGAAATTTGTTCTTTTCATACTGAAGTAACGTGTTTTCGTTTTGTCTCAGGGTCCAGCAATTTTTGGTCAAACTTCAACAAATTAATAAACTTAGTAACCGTCCCTTTGGTTTGCAAGTAGATGCCTTATTGTAATTTTTAGTCCGGTGTGCGTATTGCATGTTCATAATTTTGGCGGTTCTCGTTCACGTTAGAGTGGGTGTTTATTCACAAAAAGTGTTTAACTTAGACTCAGGGCCTATTCATTTACCGGATTAAACGGACTGGACTTATTTTAGTCGGAGGTTTAGGAATGACAAATCGGGTTAAACGGACTAAAGGAGTTAAAATAAGTCAGCTGCTCAATTTTAGTCTGACCCCATTCCAAAACTACCACTGGACTAAACAGATTTAACATGCACGCTCAACATTAACGTGCATAGTTAAGTCGGTTTACTCCGATTAAAACGCAGCGCGATAAAAGTAAAGTCCGCTTAATCCGGAGGTTTTGGAATGACATTTTTAAGCTTACTTTCGAAACCGTTTAGTCCTATCAAAAAAACCCTCAGTCTACATATCTTTTTGAATGAAATTGAACATAGTATTGAAAATGTTTGAAAATTCTGAACGATCATAAAGTGGAGGGGACTGAGGTTAAGTTGAACACCTTTTGATGGATATTGGCCTGCTGAGGTTGGTATTCACAAACGAATATGGCTGATCATTAATCAAATCATATATGTATGATGGGGGTTTCCCCAAAATCGAGGGGCCGGGGGGAGGGTCCCCAAAATTCGGGCAAAATTTAGTAAAAATGGCATTTTTTAGGAAATTTTACAAAATTGCGCAAAATGTAGGGTATTTTTGGTCGATCTGGGAATGAGGAGGGTCCCCAAAATTTGGCCGGAGAGACCCCCCAAAAAAAAAATTTGATCCCGTTACATGTATGAATCAAGTAGAATAATATTTTGCTATACAAAGAATATGTTACGGACAACAAGCCGTAATTATGGCAGTTTGCTGTTTTTAAGCCAAAGCGATAACAATGCTGTAGCAATCTGCAACAGTATATACTTGTCCTAATGATCTTGATTATCGATCAGTTATCGTTATTTTGTGAAGTGCAATAATAAGTATATGTATGTGCTATTCTTTTGAGCTTGATTGTATAGTATGACTGAAGCTGAACTGATATATAGACAGGGACTCACAAAAGGTGTTTAACTTAAGCCCAGTTCAAATCGTGTATAATTGTTTTTGTATGATATGCGCGTTGCGTTATTGATTACGATGCTCTAGTTCATTCGAGACTAAAGTTTTTGGATTCAAGAGTTATTAAAAATATTTTGTGAGTTATTGTCATGATATTGCTTATTGTTGTAGTTATCGTGTTATTTATTTATTGTAGATTTATTTGGTTTGTAATTATCGTTGTTATATATAATTATTGTAATATTCGTGCTGTTAATTTGTATTGTACAATATACTCGGTGTCGAATCATACGTATAGCATATGTCCGTTCAGCCTATGCGGGAGTATTTGTGTTGTAGTTTTTTTGCTGGCTGAACGAACATACGGCTGTAAGTATGAGTCGACGACTAAGTAAACCAACCAGTCTATACTTGACAACACTAAGTTAGCTATACTCTGCAGGTGCATGTATTATACTTCTTAATTAAGTCTGGAGATGTACCTTAGATTATATTAGATAGAACTGAGTCATCTCTGTCAATTTAATAACCCCCTTTATTGTCATTTTATTGGTAATTAGATAATAAGAAAGCTCTGTTTCAGAAACGTTGCATATTTAGCGAAAGTAGATAATTTTGGATCGATATGTACATAATTTGCAGATTTAGCGAATTAGATTTAAATTTGGATAGTTTTTTAAAACACTGGTGATTAAACACTTTTCGTTCTTGAAGAAGCTAGATATGGTATTATCCAAATAATTGAATTAATTAATAACTTAATTCGTTGAACCCGATAGTCGCTTAATCTAATCCGCTAAATCCAGACAGATGAATGAATTAGTTAATTAATTGTTGCTTATTGTTGCGTTGCGCGCCTGTGTAGATTATCCTGGTTTATGTTGTTTCAAAACCGGCCATCATTAAAGCGTTTTATCGATATAGACTTGTGTGGTATTTTTAATAATCAAAATAGGTGGATATAGCTTTTATATTTTAAGTTTATGAATTAATTTAGTTTGAATAATACAATGGCAAATTTCTTTTCACCATTTAGCATTCGAAAAGCGAATTAGAATTTCGAGTAACAGAACAAGTCTTGCACTGACACAATATCAGTCGCCGCTGAAGATTTGAAACATTCAACGTTCTTCGTTTATTCGGTTGTATGCTAGATTTAGTTGCGTTTGTGGCCATACGTGACCTTACGAATTTATCATATAGGTAAATTCAGTACGAATCACCTGATTTTCCACTTACAATTAACAATTGTAAGACTTGTAAAGTTGAGCAACAGGCCCCGATAGCAAATTCTGGTGGGGAACTGGGGGGTTGCAGGGTATTTTCCCTCCGTGAGCCACCAATTTTGCCGTCCTGACCTTTCCCATATTCTGGGGAGGGGGAGAGTGAAGCACCTATGTGGGGGTGAAAACCCACCCATGGCCATGTATGATCCTGGCGCTCTGTTATTCACAAGAAAGAAGTTAAAATAAGTCAGCTGCTCAACTTTAGTCCGAAGCCATTGTCAAAGTATCAGTCAACTAAACGTTTATTTTGTACGGGGTGATTCCTAAATGGATTTGTTTTCTATTAATACTATAATACCAGAGATGCACGGGGGGAATTGGCGAGGAGGGGGTGCCCGACCCCTGGCGCAAGGGGGGTGGTCCCTAGTTTTGGCCATTTTTCGGCGACAGCCGAAAATTTTTCGATTTTCAACTAATTTTTGGTGTACTTTTTAGGCCGCAGGCGAAAATTTTTTGCAATTTTTCGGATTTTTACGCATTTTTGGGGCACTATCTTGGCCATCAGAGGGGGGGTGGGGGGTTGAGAGGGGGGGTGCCGGATGCCTGGGGGGGGGGGGGGGGGGTGCCGAACCCCCTACCCCCCCCCCTATGTGCATCTATGATAATACCTATTTAAACAAATAGTTCAGAATAGTTTCTAAGCTGCACTTAAAAATCGAACATTGGCACAAACTGACATCTACTTTATTTCATAATCGACCAAAGAATTGTATCGATCGCATGACAGGGTAACAAAAGCACTAGTCGGTGCTCCGCCTCTACAGACCAAGACAATCAACTTGTTACAAGGATTAAAGCAAGCATGGTTACAAGTGGCTAACTTTTTGAGTTTTTGACACCAAAGGCTCCATTTATACTCTGGGTAGATTCATACAGCCGTATGTCCGCCCAGCCGGCAGAATTTTGAGAATATCCTACCACAAACTTGTTCCTATACGCTATAAGTGGTGTGATTTCGGCGTGATTTGCTGGCTGAACGGACATCCGGCTGTAAGTATGAATCGATCCTAATTCTAATAATAATAATAATAAGGCAGCATAACTGTACAGCAATTTAAGAATATCAGCCCCCCCCAGAAGTTGTCTACTCAGTTCAATTGTGCGGTACTATGGTCAGGGGGGGATCGTTTTCCAAATCGATTGCAAACTGCATCAGCTGAGACAAGTCTTCCATTTGTAAACTGTCAAAATCAGCATCATCGATTGAAAAGTCATGAGTCAGAATTCGCGTGGCTTGAGCCGAAAATTTGCGATCCGCGCCGGCAGATCCGCGTCGGACCGCAAATTCTTGACTCGGCTGTTCCTCTTGCTGAATGCTGTTTTGGTGTTCAATCGATGCTTTTCGTTGTCGCACGCTGGCTAGAGAACCCCTAGAATCGCCCCCCTCATCTCGAGACCCCTGCTTGGTGAGACCCGCCGCTCCTTTGGCTATTCGGTCGTCGAGAACTTTCAGAACCCTGGTCGGAGGCTGATTTGGGGGTTTATTTGCCTCGTAGAGGTTCTTCAGCTTTGACACGCTACTGTCTGGTTTGGGAATCGATCCTCTGCGTTTTCCCGTCTCGACCGCCGTACCATTGGCTACCGGGGAGGGGGTATTTTGGCGAGCAGTTTGTTCGAAGAATTTTTTGGCCGCAGCTGCGGAAATCTGACCACTGCTTTTGCGAGGGGGTTTCGAATCGGCCGGAGCTTTGACACTGCTGACGTCTGACTTCGACTTAAACGGCACCGCCCCATAAACGCCGGGTTTTCCGATAATCTGGGCTTTTCGGCGAATGATTGGCTCACATTCTTCCTCTTCTTCTTCTTCTTCTTCTACTGACTGCTGTTTTGATTTGACGAATTGCGATCCGGTCTGAACTACGCAAGGCTCATAGTAGATTTCGGTACGAAATGACTTTGGTGTTTGCGGTTCTGGAGCTTTGGCGGTCTGGGATCTCACAGGAGCCTGTTTAACGGCCTTATCTTCCTGGCTGGCGTTTTTTACCATCCGCAAAGGAGGCGGTTTCTTGGGCCACTGTTCTGGCACGGCTTCTGTTTCGTTCATAGCCGGTGGGGGGGCTACCGGTAAAGGGGGTGCGTAATTTCGCCCCCCAGGGGGCATGGGGGGTGGGGGTGGGATGGGGCCGGTGCCAAAACAGGGCATCGGAGGGGGAGGGGGGATGCACCCCGGCATTGGAGGGGGTGGTGGGGGTACCCCTTGTTGCTGATACGCGTAGGGTGCATTCTCGTCACTGTCACTGTATCTGTTATAGGGCTGCGAATCGTAACTGTTGGTTTGATGGGGGGCCTGTGGGTAGTAGGCCGGATGGATAGGGGCCCCGGTACGGGTAGGCGATGGGGTTATGGCCGGATGGTTGGGAGAGACGTATCCCGAATCGCTCATTTCCAAACCGTTTTCTGACCCATTTTCCTGCGCCAAAAGATTAGCCAAATCCGCCTTGCTTTTGTCATTTGTCACGGCCTTTCGTAATTTCACCCCCTGCCGAATTTCGGCCATGAGTTTGTCTCGATCAACCGGTGCGGCGGCCGGTTGGGGCTTGGGAGATACCGATTTGGGGGGCGCAGCGGGGCGGGGTAAATTTGGCATTCTAGGGGGCATGGGTCGTAAATTATGGGGGACGGGGGGTGCCATGGGGCTAGGGGGAGGCGGCATAAAAGGGGGAGGGGCCGGCATTTGATCCGCTGGTTTCAATTCGATTTTAACCTCTTCCTCCCCCTCCGCATTTATGATTGGCCCACTTTTGTCCACTGTTTTGGTCGGTCGTAATTTGATTCCCGACCGAATCTCCGATAATAATTTCTCACGATCCATTGAAAATTAATACTTAATAGTTAATCCAATTGGAAATTAATCTGAAACAAGCGAAGTAATAAGAACATATCATCTCTATTATTCATATAATTAATTGGATCAGACGGGGTATAAGCTACATTTAAGGTATTACGGACAATAAAATCAGAGTCAGCGTATCAGCCCTAACCCTCAAGCAGGCAAATTTAGTACTTTTGCGGAAATTGACAAACTGAGTTTTTTGTGTCTGAAAATACAATGGACGTAAATTCAGCGAGAAGCGGCCATAAAAAGGTAAATGCTTAATAAAAAACTGCATGATGCTAGTGGCAACCTCAATTTACAATTTAAAAGTTTTCGAATCATTATATTGAGGAACTACTGATTCTAAACTTTTAAATTGGTAAAAAAGTGTAGCGGACACTTCAACATAAAATTATTTTCATTTGATCAACTTACAAGTAACGGTTTACAGCAAGAGTACATAATAGGGAATAGTATGACATTCTTCCCTATCCTAGCTAGTCGGCCCGGACGATGCTCCGGCCGAAATAGCGCTTTTACGCCTTGATTTAAGGGGGGGGGGGTACCCCCCCCCCACGAATCATGACATGTCTTGATTTCAGGGGGGGATCCCCCCACTCAAAACCGGGAAGTGTCTTGATTTCAGGGGGGGGGGGAGTACCCCCCCTCGTTTCAGCACGTTACCAGCTCACCACAGATTTCATGCTGGTAGTGTGCTGACACCAGGGGGGGGGGTACCCCCCCCCCCTCAAATCAAGACACCACCAAATTTGCTCTGGCAGTGTGCTGAAACGAGGGGGGGTGGGGGTACACCCCCCCTGAAATCAAGACACTTCCGGGATTTGAGGGGGGGGTCCCCCCCTGAAATCAAGACTTGTCTTGATTCTAGGGGGGTACCCCCCCCCTGAAATCAAGACGTAAAAGGGCTATTTCGGCCGGAGCATCGTCCGGGCCGATTAGCTAGGACAGGGAAGAGTGTCATACTCTTCCCTATTATGTACTGTTGTTTACAGCAATAAAACTAATGTAACTGTCAATCTAAAATAGCTAGGGTGGGAAACTTTGAGATAACTTCAGCACCTTTATGGAATTTTTAAACGATGCTCTCTGAAAGCTAGATTCACACCAAACTAAATGCGAATTTTGACAAAAGCTAGGTACATAATTGCAGCTAAGGATCGATTCACACGGGAAAATAGTAAAACAGATTTTTAACCTATAAAAACTCAGTTTCGACGGCAAAAAACCAATTCGGGCCGCTTCGAAACTTATTTTTTTATTCTTTAAGATCATTATTTAATTTATTTGAGTAAGCTAAACACAAAAATACAGCATCTTTCTGAAATGTGCTCGTTTATGTCGATAAACAGTAGGTGTATATTATATTAATTGTCTTAATTTGAAGAATTTTATTTTGATTTATTAATGCGTTTTTTCGGTTGATCTAAATCTTAATGCAGTGAATCCGAATTTGTGAACAGGCTTCACATCAAAGAGTTAACGACAGTGAATAAAATAATTCAATCAAGCATAAGAATAAGCATACGAATTAAAATAAGTTTAATTTAAGAAACTACACACTGAGTTTGCTTAGTCATAAATTTGCGAATATACTATGAATTTCAGTTCAGAAAAATGTGTTTCGAGGACTTGTCGGCAAAAATTAGCTGCTATTTCTTTTTTGAAAAACGCGTAGCCCGCTGAACTTATCGACGTCAGTTTGTCTAAAAAAGTACTGCTCGACCGATTCAGTTCAAAGCATTCTTTTTTTAGCAATTCACACCTCAGAGATGTGGCCTTGCACACAAAACTCGCAAATTCACACATTATTTTCACCATAAAAGGAGTTTAATAACTTTTTTGCCCAAAAAACATCTAAGGCGGCATCTAAATTGTAATGTTTGTAGTTTTTTAAATGTCCTCATAATGGCTGAATCGTGAACGTTCAGCCGAATGCTTTGAGCTGAACCGTCGTGCGACTTTTTTTGCATCGGACGTTCCGAAATGTAGAAAATCATGAATATATATAATTAAATCTTAGCTCAAATTCGTCCTAATTTTTTTCTAAGCTATATTTAAAAAAACGGTTAAATCAGATGCAGCAATTTTGTGCTTGAACACCATCGTGATTAAGCAACGTTTTGATGAAACTGAATTCGTAGCAAAAAAGTTAAAATTAAAAATTAAAAATTAGTGACCGAAAATTAAAAAAATACTAGACTTTGTTCTTTTTCGTGTCTCTGTGTCATTAAGCATATAAAATTATGAATCCCTGCTATAAATGGTAAAAAATGGTAAAAAAACGGTAAAAAATGACACAGTTAAAAAATGCTTCTGCAGCGTCCTGATTTTGCCAGAACGACAAAAAATTAGAATATTTTTTTCAAACTGAGTCGGCAGCTCTAAAGTCAGGAAATTAAAAACAGAAATTACAAATTGACAATACTATTTTCAGTAAAAATAACTATTTTAGCATATCAAATGACGTGTTGCTAAAAATCTGTAACTTATTTAAATAAAAATCTAAAGCCTTTTATCGCAAAAAACGGAGTCTTTTGAAATTGGCGATTATATTAAAATTCGTCGCATTAAAATCATTCTATCAGCATAAAGTTGCAAAAAATAGCTGAAACTAAATGGAAATTTGGAACTGGAAATCATCTCGACCATAACAGTGCATTTTGCATAGATGGAATTACTAAACTGAGGTCGTCACGCTTTAAGTACTTTTTTGGACTCCCATTTTTAGGAGGGGGTACCAGGTTTGGCTTATAGTCATTAAACCAATTTCAATATCGACCAAGGTAGAATACGTGTAGAATTTCTCATTACGATGTTCTAGGTCATGAAATTGAACGGATGGTTTTACAATTTATCGATTATTCTTACTTAACGCCTCTAAAAATCTATTTAAAGTAACACCAAATAGTAAAACGTAACGCAAGGGACTTGAATTTTGTCACACACCTGACAGAAACGGTGGCCTCTAGAAAAAACCGACTAAAAAGCACCTTAACAGTGATTTAACAATAACTTTTGCGACGTTACGATGGATTTTCTAATGCAGTATCCCCTAGCAGAGTTTGCATTAGAAAGCGCGACAATAGAGGCAATAGCGAGAGTCCACGAAAGACGTACTAGTACTATATACGGGTCTGTATGACTGCACTGTGTATAATACTGTCTGCACTAGAAGCAGACAATATTGCAGAGTAGAAACCTCAATAATTGTAGAAAATATTGAAGTATAAACCTTACAGAGAGTTGCAGGTTGTTACAACCGGTCAAAATTGAGATGTAAGAGTCAATTTTGGCACATTGGTGAATACGGACTCAAGTTTTTTTTGAAAAATAAATGCATCAGATTTACGATTTCACTAAATTCATGAAAATTCAGTATTAATCCATCATCTAAGTAGAAGCGAGAAAAACTTTTTCAATTGGAATTTCTTTTGGTACCCCGTTGAAAAGTTTGAAAATATTAAGTAAACTTTTAATATAAGTCATGGAGTGGCCATAAATTAAGAAAGATGGTCAAGAAATGGTCAAAAGTATACATATATACTTTTATGAAACGCAATTCTTGAGTTTCACGGACAGTAGAAAACTCACTCTACAACTTACTACTGAAATTACAACTGGAAGTCTGTCTTCATAAAGTTTATGACAAAGTCTATAAATAAAGTTACAAAAAAGGAAAGGGGTACTTGGATTTATTTTTTATTTTCAGTTTTTCTGATTTTATCTTTCGAACTGTTGTAAAGAGAGTGCGCTTCGAGTTTACGACTTTGAGTAAATGATTTTGTAGAGAAATAAGGAAAAACAGCGGCTTTAAGTTTTTTGAGCAAATTTTTTGGTTCCCTCCCTCAAAATTTTCTAAAAATTAGGTCAAAAGATGATTTTGTGACAGCAAACGCGAGCCGAAAATTTTCAATCAAATATACAACTCTATTTTGCTAACCGAATAAATTCATCATATAAAGCCTCTTCGTTTTATTTGAAATTCAATAGAAGACAGACAAAAAATAATTCATACAGCGACCGACATACAATGCATAAATTTGTATGACGAAAAAAAATGCAAGACAAAAAAAATTGAATTTTTCAAGATTGCGATATAATCTTTGCAGAAATATTGCATACCTGCGATACGCTTTGATAAGTTTACGGTTTGTCGAAATTAATTTAACTTAAACTCATAAAAACAAGTCAGTATGTTATTCTAACAGTATTTTGCATTATGAATAATATCAATATGAAAAAAATGAACGACATCACGTATTCTTTAATAAAAAAAATATAAATCTGGGATGGCTAATCTATTATAAAGTGAAACATTTTGTAACCTGAAATCCATTTAAAAAGGATTTTAAAAGGTAAAAATTCCAAACAAAACTATAGGGACAAGGATAAGGACAAGCATAAACCAGGCTACATAAATGGTTGAGGGTTTCATAAGTAAAAATTGCCTTAACTGCTCTAGAAGACTTAACTGAATGTATCTTTTGGTTTAATAACACTGCTACTGAGTACTGACTCAACTCTAGATGAGACGCTGCAAAAGTCACTGGTGTATCTACAACTGTTCTGTTGGCTGGTTTTAAGGGGGGGACCTGTATAAGTGAAAGTTTCTTTCAATACACAATCCCTTGTACATAACGTGAAGGTGTATGCTTTCGTTAGTCCGTTTTAAGCATAATATGTCTGGTAATGCGTAAAAACAAGTAATTTTAATCTATTTAATCCCATTTCAATGCAAAAACAAAGAGTTGTCTAATCTACTTAATAACTGTTATCTGAGATGCATTTCTTTGCGTGCAGCAAAACAGACTGTAAGTAGACATTACAGAAAATCAAGTTTGAAATTGTTAATTTAAACTGACTCATTCGTGTAGGCTTTACAAACTTAGTTAGGAAATGGCAAACGCAAATTCTAGAGTTGTTGTAATGAGTCATAAAGAATGCTATACCTTTATTAGACAAAAGCATATACGTAGCAGCCCAAAAAAGGCTTTTGTATGCTCTTGATATTAACAAAAGCATTGCTTACAATTGCTAAATTCATGAGCTAAATAAACACATTTTGTAAAAAAAGCATACCAAAGGAAGGAAACATAAGTTGAACCAATATTAGAATAAGGTACTGGAATTGTTTAGCGTTTCTGTTCTAATAGCACTACCAATAACAGTCAGGTTTGATTCATACTTACAGCCGTATGTCCGTTCAGCCGGCGAAATTATGAAATTATCACGCCACTAATCACGATTAAGATACAAGTCAGTTTGTGGCGCGATTACTTTGTAATTTTGACGACAAAACGGGCACGTGTAAAAAAGTATAAAATTATAAATCGATTCCAGCATCAATGGAATCGAAATAAAACAGCATAAAATCAAAAGCTGAACAAACATGTTGACATGTAACTTCTCCGAGAGGTGGTGCATTAATCAATGACCATTACCTAGCAATTTTTGAGCAAATTATTTTCAATTTCAATATCAATTAACCCTTTGATGCGCACTGTGAACCTCAGTGACCCCACCGGGTGGATGCCCAATCTGGGGCTATAAAGCTTGGCTAGCGTATCCTAGTCAACTGATCTTAGAACTGTTTTTACAGAAATTGCAGATCTTTGCATTTGGTGGCCCAATTTTAGTCCTGCTGCCACACAAAAAAACCTATGCTTGATTAAGCAGTGTGAAAATTTGACTTTTTTCCATCGCAAAGGTTGTATTTTCTTTATAGCCTCATTATGATGTTCGATCGCAACTCTGGCAGTCGACTTTTTGTGCATCAGATACAGCGGATATTGTAGTTTATTTTTAGCAGTCATAGGCGCACGGTTGCTGTGTATGAGGCTGAGGTATGTACACATTATGCCTGAGCGACTGCGCAAATTCTTACAAACTTTCAACTTTGAACGTTTATAACTAAAAAACGGTGCATCCTAGACCCTTGATTGACTGAATATGTTTTGTTCACCATTAAATTTTCTATCGAATGGTGGTTTTGCTAGCTCTCTACGACGCACGTAGTTTGAGCAATGGCCAAAAAACTGGAAGGTGTCAAAGTTTGACTGCCTAGAGGGAGAACCTCTGGTCGTCAAAGGGTTAATAACTGATATAAAAATTTAAAGTGGATTTTAATGATTGAAACAAATAATTAAAACAGCCCTGGAACGCAACGCACATCGGCTGTTTGCAAGAATCGGTGCTAAAACTGAGCAAATTTGATTTGATTTAAAACAAGTAGGCCCCAAAAAGGGCAAGGTTCCTTCCCCGGTGTCTACCTTTCAGGTTTAAATGAATTGGTTCTCTATTCCATATGTACTTACCGTAAGCTACTTCGTATCTTACTCTACTTTATAACTAGCTTATTCTTACTTAATCTAAATACGTAGTACGTACAAAAAAGTGTTGCAGGATGTTAAGCATCCCGCTGCACGAACCATTTGGCTCAAAAATGACACTTTGATCTGAGCTGAGCAAATCAGCTCTAAGAACAAGAAGCGATAAGCAGTGGTTTCTAATAGTTCTTATATACTGCTGGTGAAACATCCCGGTGCCGATTTTGAAAAAGTACATACATTGTTCCAGCCGTGCACATCGATTATTGATTTTCTGCATATACGCAGACAAAAATCAGCAGCCAGCTCCCAAGCTGAAAATACACGTAAAACATACTGGCTATTCAGCCTGCTCAGTAGCGTTAAACGCTATGAGCAGTTAATTTCAAAACAATAGTTCCTTCTCTAGAAGGAACAAAAATCAGTAATGGTTTTTGGACTGCCACGCAATTCAAATTTTGTACGTATACTTTTTTTCTACATCATCACCTAAGGTTAAAGTAAAAACTAAATTGCTGCAAAATTGTTGAAGAAAACATTCTGCTGGCTGAATACCACTCCGTAAAATACAGTAAAAAGTAAAGCAAAAGTTTTCAAAAAAATCAATATATTAGAAAATCAGCGATTACAGGCAAAAAGTTTTCGACATCTAACAAACCTTTTTAATGTCACAGAGGTTACTTCCATTAAGAAATTTGCAAATTTGTGCAGTGTCTGAATTAACAAGACTAAATAGCTAAAAGTGAAAAAAGCGAAAGTCCTTAGACAGGTCAGACACTGAATACTGAGAATTAAAAAGGCGTGAGAAATTACAAAAATGCGTGACAAAAAAATGCAATAGCGCTATGTATTTTTTACTATTTTTGGATCGTACATGTCTGCTGTACTGAACAGTGACAAATTACCGCTTTTAGGGTCACAGGAGGTAACGCAATATTAGCAATCTAGCATATATGTTAGAAATAAGAAATAAGAAACAAGAGATAAGACTAATTTAAGGCTCCCCCTATAAGTTTAGCGAGGTCTAATACAATAGCAGTACAGTTATAATGGGGATTTCAAGGTCGGAAGTGATAGACTGACTGCAACTGTAATTTTCTAGCATTGTTGCTGTAAATGTATTATTTTTGGGACACTCACAGGAAATACTATATACCTTGTATTTAGTGTGTGTGTGTGTGTGTGTGTGTGTGTGTGTGTATGTTTTTGTGTGTATGTATTTGTGACACTGTAACGCTACTTGAACAATTTGCTGTAAACTCACTCCCTACAAAATCGGGAAAAGTACGAGATTGTATTTTACACATCTACAGTTTAGTTACAGTAATCAAATCATTATTAATTCGTCGCGCGTCACTTGCTAAACATATTACCAAGTATACTTAATGACAAAAGTATGACACTCTTCCCATTGGCTAGCTTCGCAGCGCGGTACATGCATTGCACTTTAGCAGCCTATGTACTGGCCCGTATGTCCCAATGTCCTTACAGAAGCTTATAAATTGATTCTTAGCAGGCAATTAACGAATTCTGACCTCACTAAAACGGAATAAAGCGGCGTTCAAGGCCCTTATGCTCGTAATCACAAATCAACCAATCAAAATCGATACACTGCTTGTTATTTGAAGTAAAATACGACCGTCCTGAATTCTACGAAATGACTACTTTTAAGAAATGACAGAGAACTAGAAAAAAGGCGCCAAAAGCTAAGTGCACAAAAAACATCAGCAATAATTTTTGCAATAGAGCAACCCAAAATGCTACTTAAAGCAGAAACGGATGCACCAAGCCATTTGCTAGCACGTTCGGGGAAATTATTGACGGCTTCAAATTTGAGGTATGAGTTGTATGCAGAAAACCTGCTGACGTGACACCAAGAGTATATATAAGCGAAGTGTGTACTCTTGATAACTGGGATGCTAAACGCTGTCTAAAGCATGATTGGCAACTCGTTTAGTTGGACTAAAATAAACTCGTTTCATGGTTGCTTAGTCGAACACGTGAATGTATGAAATACATGTAAATTTTTTGGTGTTGAACATGTGTCATAATGAATACCTACTGCTGTTTTAATCTACAATACGTTGATATTTCGAAACAAATGTTAACCTTTCCATTAAAATGATTTTTGTATTGAATAAGTAAAGTAATCATTAATTTACGTATGAATGGGAGTCGTAAAAAATAAGAATCAAATTATTTTTCAAAAGGTGAAAGAACAAAAGAAATGAAGGTGCCGGGAATCGGACCGGGAATTGAATTTCTTGAGTCGCCGTCGAGAATGCTAACCACTACACGACAGAGACCAAGGGCCTATTCCTTTACCGGATTAAAAGGACTGGACTTATTTTAGTCCGAGGTTTTGGAATGACAAATCGGACTAAATAGACTAAACGAGTTAAAATAAGTCTGCGGCTTAATTTTAGTCTGACCCCATTCCAAAACTACCACTGGACTAAACGGATTTAACATGCACGCTTAACATTAGCGTGCATAGTTAAGTCCGTTTAGTCCGACTAAAAAGCAGCGCGCTAAAAAGTTAAGTCCATTTAATCCGGAGGTTTTGGAATGGCATTTCTAAGCTTAATTTTTAAACCGTTTAGTCCGATTATAATTAACCCTTTAATCCGGTAAAGGAATAGGCCCCAAGTCTCATAGGTCTTAATATCTCATTTACAAGCATCCAACAACTGTTTTGTTTGATCCTGTCTGTTTGTTATTGAACTTTAGAATTCTATTTTAGTCAAAGGCAGTGTGAAATATGCAAATTTGTAGGATCTGTAGGTTTAACTTACATATGACATCCTCTTATAAAATGCGCCAGCTGCTAATAAGTGTAGGAAAAAGTTGCAAATGTCACGTTACTTAGAAAACAACACTTGAGTCAGAAAAAAACACACGTTGCAAAATTCAAAGTGTGGTTTGCGAAATACGCCTCTGCAAGTAAGACTGAAGTGCAATGCAAATTACAATAAATTTGTTGAGAGTCAACTTTAATCCGACATTACAGCGCATACACGCAAGCGTACGCGTACAGCTAAAGTGGTTGACTCTAAAACGCTGAGTCCTGTAAACCTCTTCAGACTAGCTTATACGGTTATTGCTTTAGATTGCAGTAAATAGTAGAAATGGCTGCGTCCCGTTAAGGCCATACTAAAGTAAGGCAAGATTAAAATCGTCCCATTAGGTCCACACAGTTTTGGGTGTTTCGTTAAGGCCACATTTGTAGCGTTAAGGCAGCAATAACCTTTGGCTGTGTTAATGTTAAACTAGTTTTGCGACAACCAAACTGAAGACACGACACTGGTGCCTGGCGCACATGATTACTAGCCACCTCACCAGACTCTTCCGACTGTATTTCTCCTTCAGAAGGTGAACTTGAAAGCCGTGACTTCTCCCTTGCTCAAAGCTGGCTGTGACTTAGCACTTCGTGCACGAGATTTGCCAGCTGTACTGCGTGAGGTGCGTTTCTCTGCCAGTGATCTACCGATAGTCGGTTGAGCTTTAGCAGATTGTTCCTCTGTAGCAGTGCTCAACCGGGCACGCTTGCTACGCGGCTCGTTGGTGCTAGACACTGACCGACTAGAGCGACGAGAAGATACAGAAGACGCTTGTGGTTCGGAATCAAAACCCTGAGACGCCGACGAATGAATAGGTTCGTCTTCTGATCGAAAATTAGAACGAGGCATAATGATACACAACTGTCCTATGCGACGGAATTAAACGAACTGAAGAGATGTAGAGATGGCTAGACATAGTTATACCTAATTTGCATATTAGTGTTTATACGTAGTTGAAGACCGTACTATGCGCGGAAGGGGAACGATTCTCACCTGTAGGATACTAAACGTGAAGTTACATGAAAATAGAAATTACTAGTTTGAAACAAAGTGAATATAAGTTTGAACTCTGACCTCTAATATTACATGTCACATGTCATAAACATACATGCACCCCCAGGCCCCAGACCCCCATGTACATCTGTGCTCATAAACATTTTGAAAAAAATCAGTTTTCGCAGTTTTATTCACAATCCTAATGCTAATGGATAAGTTCATTTTAATTTATCTGAATGGCATCCAAAGTCTGCTTGGATAACTGACTAATTTTGAATTGAAATTAAAACTATTTTTGTAATTGCCTGTTCTCGTAATTGCTTAAATAATAATATTCTGCGTTAACGCTGCGTAGCAGAATTTTTGAATTTAGTTTAAAAACAGTGAGCGAGTTGCCTCAGACATAAAAGTAAGAGTGACGATGAAGAAACTGTGAACCTAATGGGACGCGTTGTGGATCTAACGAAATAGTTGCTGCCCTAATGGGACGCAGGTGTTGTCAAAGTTTTGATAAAAACTGTGGACCTAACGAAACTGCTGCCTTAACGGTACACAATCGTAGAAATAAGGAATAAAAGAAATAAAAAAATAAGGATTCAGTAAAACCAGTTAATAATATTCTGTTTCCAACACTGTATGCTGGGATTCACAAAAGGCGTTTTCTACAAAACATAAACAATTAATCATGAATCACTGAATCACTGAATTATACTACCTAACAGCCGCTCGTATGTCCGTTCAACTGGCAAAATTTTAAATAAACACGCAGCTGCTCATATCATTTTGTAAATTTGCCGGCTGAACGGGCATACCCATACGGCTGTAAGTATGAATCAATCCTAAGTCGAACAATTATCAAAGAAAATAGTGACGCATACCTAGAATTTTAGAATACGATGCTGTATTTTATTTGAAAACAGTTTTTCTGAACACCTTTTTTGTGAATCCCGACTCTAACGTAAAACTATAAATCGTCTTGTAAAAGTTTTCGCGCCGTAACTGATCCGCCATATAGTTTAGGTATATACATTTTACACAGACATACAGCAATTATAGACAAAGTTAGCATTAAACGACAACTCTTAGAAGTCGACCTGACCCCTAAACTTTGCAAAAGTTGTGACTTTGATCCGCTTAAGTCGCTCGTTGTTGGCAATAAGGAAGGAATCGAACTTGCCATTGCTTTCATGCCATATTGACTTTAGTACACCTTAATTCACACGCATAACATCAGCGCAACAAGGCACAAAAGTTAGTTGCAAGGGGTTTGACGTTGAGAAGTTGTAAAGTACAGGTGCCGAGCCAAAATTACTTGCTACAGACTCCCAGAATTAGCGGCGGAGTAGAACCGGTCCGAATTCGAAGTCATATAAACTATGAACTTTGATTCCGGAATACATTTGACTCCGATCTGTCTGTAGACGTAATTTTAGTCGGTACTGTAGGGACAAATGGGCAAAATAGACGAATCAATGTGAAAATGTATATATAAACCTAAAATAACGAACAACATATGCAGATTTAATGCACGGTTTATACGTGTCCTTTT
>JASANF010008906.1:0-17835 GCA_030248245.1 Trissonchulus sp. WLG1_4
TGACTGTGGCTCACCTTGCTCCGCACCCCCCTACCCCGGTCGCAGCCCCCCCCCCTTTGCGAAATCCTGGATACGCCACTGCCCCCCCCCCCTGGGTACGCCACTGATTTGTCATTTGTTTGAAACAGTAAAGACGCAGGAAACTGGCATGCGAGACGCACTGAGGCCGCAAAGTTTTTTGTTCAGACGATGAGTTTCACTTGCGACACCCTGCGGCTTTCAAAATCGGCGGCGGCGTCAAAATCGCTGCGGCAAAAACGCACCGTGTGAAGTGAATCGGCCTACGATACGCATAATATGAATACGCTTAGGCCCGTATTCACATACTAAGTGTAACGCTTAAACTTAGTGTTTACACTTAGTGTTAGCGCTTATAAGCGCTAAGTGTTATTCACAAACTTGAAGTTCTACCATGCTAAACATACTTAAGCGCTTAGCGCTTAGCAAACGCTTAGCGTTTGTTTGTGAATAACACTTAGGCCCGTATTCACATACTAACCCTAACACTTAAAGTTAGTGTAAACACTAACTTTAAGTGCTTCGTAGCACTAAATTTAGTGCTACGAAGCACTTAAAGTTAGTGTAAACACTAACTTTAAGTGTTAGTGTTAGTATGTGAATACGGGCCTTAAGGTCGATTCACACGCTGCGATTTTACTGCGATTTTGCCGCAGCGTTTTTGTCGCTGCGGCAAAACGCAGCTTGCCGCACGCAAAACGCAATGTCTGAACAGACGCAGTGTTTTCAGTGCGGAATGCCTGCGTCTTGATTTTGCCGCAGCGTTTTAAACGCCAGACTGCTATTCGACCTGCGATTTCATTGCGTTTTGATGCTGCGGACGTGTTGGCATAAACAAACTACGCGGACCAATTTGTCATTTTTTTGAAACAGTAAAGACGCAGCAAACTGACCTGCGAGACGCACTAAGGCCGCAAAGCTTGTTCAGACGGTGCGTTTCGCTTGCGACACCCTGCGGCTTGCGTTTTGCGTCAAAATCGCAGCGGCAAAAACGCACCGTCTGAATCGGCCTTTAGTATGTGAATACGGGCAATAGGCACCGCATAAGCGGAAAGAAGCCAACACGAAAGATTGTAAATTGCGTCTTGTATGGATATTATTTGTTTGTATTATACGATTTAATACATTAAATTTAATATAATATTACTTAATTTGTTATGACGAAAATAATTATTAGACTTCACTAATTCACAAGCGTTTCAAAGTGTATGATGCAGGGTAATGCAATGCAGCACAAACGTTTCTGGCTTTTGACATTTCAATAATACATATTTGTTGCTCCCGTTCTTGTTCGACCAAAGTTTACAGCTGTTTTATCAGTTATCAGTGTAGCGTTGCACGAAGTTTATCAGTAATGTGCTAAAGAACTTCATTGCAATTTATGTAGGATAGGTGCCTTTGTTTTGATTTTTAAAAATCTTACACCTCTCCAGAATTCCGTTTGGATCGGGAAAAATACGGGTTTCAGGAAAGTTTGCTGAGGGATCAAATTTCATGGAGAATGGAGTCGTATATTCAGACAATTTAAAAATAGATTAGAGGTTCTTGAAGCAAAAAATAATGCTTCCCGCAAGGTGCTCTGCTCGAAAAAAATTGTTTACTATCATACATGGGCAAGGTGGTTAAAATGAACCCGGGAAAACTAACAATTTCTTGCGCGGTCCCTTCACCCCTTGCGAAAGGGGCCATTGCAAAATGTAGTTTTAGTCATTTAATCTAAATATTCACTGTCAGTGGCGTACCCAGAAAAAAATTTCAGGGGGAACGACTTTCTTGAAGGAGTTTTTGTGATGCATTGCATTGCAAACGCAAGATCACTGAGTTTCAGGCTGCAGGGGTCGGGTCTGCAGCCCCCAGAAAAAGTGAGATTTTTTTCAAGTTTTAGGTTAAACTTGGTCAATTGAAGACGTATATATCAGAAATTTTTTTCGTCCCTGCAATAAAAACCATAGGGAGGACCCTTGTTCGCAATTTCCAGAGTTAGACTGCGCAGTCATTAGGATTGCGCAGTCAATAGTTAGACTGAGCAGACTATTTGGAGTTTTGAACTGCGCGGTCCAACTTTTATTGGCTGCACAATCCTACTGACTGCGCAGTGCGCAGCGTAACTCCAGTTTGACTGCGCCTGTGCGCGCCTGCGCAGACTATTTGGAATTTGGACTGCGCAGTCCAACTATTAATTGGCTGCGAATCTTCCTGACCGCGCAGTTTAACTCTAGTTTGACTGCGCAATTAATCTAGAGTTAGACTGCGCAGTCATTAGGATTGCGAGTTGGACTGCGCAATCAATCTACAGTTAGACTGCGCAATCAGCCCTCACGGCCGTCATGCGCGCGGTCCTTATAGTTACTCAGAGCAGCCCTCGCTCCACTCGGGCTGCGCGGTCCAACTCCGACCGCTGCGCGGTCGCGCGGTCCACCCGGGAAAATCCCGGGTGAATCCCTGGTCTTGCCCATGTATGTTTACTATCCACGCTAACTGCATTTTTCTAAAAATTGTAAGATTGTGAGAATTGAGTTAAAATGGAGCGTGCTGTGGCGTACTCGGAAGAAAATAATTTCGGAGGGGGAAAGGAATGGATTTTCAATTTTTCTAATGGGTTAAAATTCACTTTTTAACATTGTCACAATAATGTCACACAAAACGCCTTGCAAATGCAAAACCACTAAGCCATAAAGTTGCAGATTGCAGAGGTTGAGGCCAACAGCCCCCACATAAAAATTAGAAAAAATATTTGGACAGAATATGAAGTGGAGACGCGCACGAGTTTTTCTCCCGCCGAGAAATTAAAACCAAATGGAGAAACGGCAAATCAGGCAGAAGCACAATAAGCTAATGAACTGAATGCTGAAGGGGTCAAGATTCGGCGGGGGGTAAAATTATTTTTGCTCATAAATCGCTTCCTACCCCATCTTTTAATAAAAATATAGAACCCCCATCGTCCGCCAAGCCCCCAATCTGATCTCTAGCCCCCAAAATAAATGTCGCCCCTTTTTATAAAAATCTAGACTGAAATTATTGGTGTTAAAACCCTTAGGGGTGGAATGAGTCGGAAAAACGGCATTTTTTCGCCTAATGATCGGTTGACCTGTGATTGTTCAAAGTTTGTGCCGGAAAAAACCCTATTGCGGGGAAAAAACCTTATTTTGGGATCAAGTGCAGTTGGGGGGGGGGGGAAAATAGTGGACCTGTTTTTTGGAGTAGAGCACCTTGAGGGAAGCATTTTTTGTAATAGAACCCCTATCCACAAATTTGGATTTTCTGAGCTATGACCCCTTGAAAATTGCAATTTCAGTGTTTTTGGAAGTTAACGTAGGCCAAAGTTCGAAGCCAAAAATGACTATAATCTTTGTTTTTGGATAGTTTTGAGTGCGTTATGATGTTTTAAGGCATCGTCTAGGCTTAGTTGGTAGGGTTCTCTAGGCTAAGCGGGCAGGATTTTTTCTGAAAATTTCGTTTTTGTATTGCCTAAGCCTGAGCCTAAGCCTAAGCCTGAACCTAAGCCTAAGCCTGATACTAAAGGCCAGTTTACACTACCAAACCCGCACCAAACTTCCACCAAACCAAACCTCCACCAAACTCAGGTTTGGTGAAAGTTTGGTGGAAATTTGGTAGTGTGAATATGCACCAAACCTCCACCAAACTCCACCAAACCTCCACCAAACTGCCTCTGCAGGTTTGGTGGACCACCAAACTTGGTTTGGTGGTTCGACCAAACATCCAATCAGAATGCAGCAAAAAATAACGTGACACTCACTATTAGGGCTGAATTGTGTTGTTTATAACATTTTCCCACGCTGCTGCGTTTTGATTATTATTGTTCCGCACAGCTATATATACTCAGTGTGGTTATTTTTACTTCATCTGCATCATATAAATTATGAGTGATACTCAGTGGACATATGAAGACGAAATTTCCTTGATTGATTTCTACAAAGACAAGGAATTTTTGTGGAATGTGAAAAATCCGGATTACTACAAAAAGCATCTTCGTGCCCACTAGCGATTGACCGGAGGCTCCGGCTCCGGCTCCGGCTCCGGCCGGATTTGAGCCTCCGGCTCCGGCAAAAAAAGTGCCGGAGCCGGAGAATTTTCATTGTCCAAACTTTGGCAAAAAGTTCAAATTTTAAGAAAAAATCGCAAGGTTAACGAAGCGTTTAGTTGGTTACAATACTTATATTACTGGAAGTTGTATATAATGGACGTGACTACCCATCTCTACCATTATGTATTTTTACGTCTCTAATCGACTAAACTCGGCCTAAAAATTAAAAGTTTCTCACACTTATTTCCAGGGGCTGCCGCCCCTAGACCGCTTTAGGCTTGTAACTACGTGACATAGTGATTTGAACTCTACATTTAGCTCTGATGTTTTCGACCGCTCAAATTTAGTACAATGTTTGCATGTGTTGCTATTTCGCAAATTTTTGTGTTAAAATAGCAAAAAAGTTCATTTTTACCCATTACACAAAATCGAAAACTCATTCCCCCCAAAGTTCTTTCCTGGCTACGCGACTGATATATATGCCTAAATTACAGGGGTCATGGGGCCGGTAATGCCCGGAAGCTAGAGACATTTACGGCATTGTATCTTCGACAAAATGCAATCTTTTCCTAATTTTTCTACTTTTTGGGGGTATACACCCTTCTTGACAATTTTGCAAGGTTTGACTAAAAGGGGGGGTTCAGACGGACACCCTGCACAGCCCCTTCTCTCTGACTCCTGACTACGCCCTGGCACCGCAGTCAAAATGCCATACTGGTCAGTTTGACCAAATTGTTGCCTTTTAATCAATGTTGGCGAAAATTTTTTGTGAGATCACCCAAAACCGGGACCAGTCAGTGGCCTACCACTGGTCGTATGAGTGTGTAAAGAAATATGTATAGAAATGGGGCGTGACTGTTGAAAAATTAAAGAATGTTGGTTCGAAAAAATGTTGTTTCAAAAAAAATTGAAATGAAAAAAATGAAATTTTTTTCACAATTGGCAACATTTTTTATTTACTTTAAATTGTAAAACACTGCCTCCGTTGTCTGTTGTTGTCGTGTTGTCTAACAATGTTGTCTTGTCCATCCGAATCCACCTCCTGTATTCGTATTGGTCTTCCAGACGTAGTTCTTGTAAAAGGCTGGCATAACAGCCCTTTGTATGACGACGCTGTAGCCAATCTTTAGCCCAAAAAGCTTTATGGCGTTTAGGCTTAGGCTCATCAGAATTCTCCAATAATTCAAGTACAATTAGTGCTGCTGCACTCGCTTTGCGAGACATGGTAAAACTGACACAAAATTCAATTAAAATCTGCCGTTGGCGGGATCACCCGCGCTGAAATCTGATTGGCTGTTTGGTGGAAGTTTGGTACGGCAGGTTTGGTGTGAATTTGGTAATGAGAATACAAGGTTTGGTGCAAATTTGCACCAAACGTCAAGTTTGGTGGAAGTTTGGTTTGGTGGAAGTTTGGTGCGGGTTTGGTAGTGTAAACTGGCCTTAAGCCTAAGCCTAAGCCTCATACTAAGCCTAAGCCCTAAGCCTAAGCCTAAGCCCAAGCCTAAATTAAGGCCAAGTTTGAATTTGGTCAAAAATTCGACGTTTCTGGTGAATTTGGCCAATTTTTCGGTAGGAACACGGTCAAAGAGCCTTTGTATTGATTCTAAAAAATTGTAACCAATAATCTGACACCATTTTGACACGATTAGAACGGAAAAAACAAGCGCTTAGGAAAAAAATTGCGAAAACGTCTTTTACTGAGGGTTCAGATTTCGGGGGGTCGTATCTCAGAAAATCCAAAAAATGAAATAGGGGTTCTTGAAGCAAAAATGCTTCCCCCAAGGTTCTCTACTAAAAAAACTAGGTCCACTATTTTCCCCCCCAACTGCATTTAACCCTTATTTTGTTTGGTGACAATTTTTTGCTAAACTCGCCCATTGGCCATTGTTGCTACAAAAGTTGATTCATCTGGGCTAAAAACATGCGTAGACTTCATTGAAACCGTTTTTTGCGGCCGAAAAACGTTGTTTTTTGTCGTTTTAGACCATACCCCGATACCCCTTACAAAACCGGTTTTGGTGGTGCAACTGAGGCGGGAGGGGAAAAATTCAAAGTGATATTTTGTCACCGTAAAAACACGTTTTTATAGGTTTTCGCATGCGCTGAGTTCATTTTCAGCACTTTCCAAGCGAAAAAACGTTGATTTATACATTTTCGAAAAATTGCAATTTTTGTCGAAAATCATCGTTTTTCGACATACTGGGGCTAATCATCGAAAATTATGACCAATACAGTCGTAATACGAGCCTGAAGTTCGATCGTCATAAATTAACACATAATAATATACTTAATACAGCTTTGTTTGCAACATATTTAGCTCACTCATACTAAAAATCTTGATTTTGCCAACCAAAAAAGAGACTAAATATGCATAGTTAAATTGAGCTTACATATCAAAAGTTTTAGTTTCTTTTTGCGTAGACATTAAATTTATTACATTTTTCTAGAAAAATATGCATCTTTGGTCATAAGTAGCGATTTCTAATGAAATAGAATGTCATAAATACCAACTGAAAACGTCACTGATGCTCAGCACCAAGCTGGCACTGACAGTCAAAGTTAGGTTTAAAAGTGCAGCTTTATTTATGATTCCACAGTAGCAAGGGTCCTTTTATTTGATGCAAGCAACTAAGACTAACCTTTGCTGACCCACCTACTAAGCCTGAGCCTAAGCACTAAGCCTAAGCCTAACCTAAGCCTAAACCTAAGCACTAAGCCTAAGCCTAAGCACTAAGCCTAAGCCTGAGGCCTAAATTAAAGAAAAAACCTGCTAAGAAGCATCAGAAATAACTTTACTACACTAAAAAACACTAACTAGCTTTATATTTTAATAAAATTTGCAGCTATAGCCCGGAATTTCTACGGAACCGTACTTGTGCTGTAACGCTTCGATCAGCCTGGTCCTGGTGGCTTCAGAAAAAGTTCTGTAACTTTTCAAAGCCTGAACCGATTTACAAAATTTTTTCAGCATATAGTAGCTTACAAGTTGCTCTTTCAATGGTCACAGCAGGTTTTCATTTGATGCAATATTTTTGACTAAATCCAATTTTGCGCAAAAAATTTCATGTAAAGTTTAATTTTTGGACAAAGTTTGATTTCCAGCTAAAGCTTACATCCTACGAACTTCTAACCTAGCCTATTCGAAAGAGCGTTCAATTTCGACCCCCCCTAGGTTTGGGGGATATAGGGGGACTCCGGATCATTAGTCGAAAAAATGCCGTTTTTCCGACTTATTCGACCCCTAAGGGTTTTAACACCAATAATTTCACTTCAGATTTTTATTAAAAGGGGCGACCTGGGTTTTTTTTTTCGCTGGCAAATTTTCGCAATTTTGCGAAAAGCTTCAATTTTTTTTCGCAAAATCAAATTTTTTTTCGCAGACTTACTTTTGTTTCTTAATGCAGTAGATTTTACATTTAAATGTTAATAAAACATTATTCCGTCTGGACAGGATTAAGACTGACGCAATTTTTACTCTTTTTGGCCAAAAGGCAACGATTTTGACATTTTTATTTAAATTTATGGAGCCGTCTTGAGAATTTTGTGTAATTTTTCAAAATTTCCACAATCGATGCTCAGTCGTAAAGAAAAGAAGATTCGGCCAATGACCAAGTTAGGCCTGAAAATGCTAACATTTTGAAATATTTCTTAATTATGTCACCACCGACCCCTATTATACTGTCTATTATTATTACATGCAGTTGGTGTGATGATATATGGAAGAAAATGTGTCCCATTTGCAGTAACTAGAAACATCAAGGCACAAAGTTGCACGAGTCCGGACCTAGAGAATCAAAAAAGTCGAAGAAATTATCAATTTTTAGGCCAAATTTGGTCAATTGGGGTCGTATCGGAAATATTTTCCGACTAAACCACAAAAATTAGCGCATGGACCGTACGAGTTCATCTCTACCGCGTCAAAATTTTTTCGCAATTTTGCGAAAAGGTTTGAAAATTTTTCGCAATCTTCAATTTTTTTTCGCAATTGCGAACGTTTTTGCGAAAAAAAAAAACTCAGGGGGCGACAGCTATTTTGGGGGCTAGAGATCAGATTGGGGGCATGGCTGACGATGGGGGTTTCATATTTTTATTAAAAGATAGGGTTTTTTCCCGGAGGTTTCGACACTTATTACTCAGAAACGTGAGTAGTTAGAATCCATTTTATTAGTGCAACAGTTACGCGAAAGATGGCCGTTATAACAGCCGCGAGCATTAATGGATCCGATTGATGTGGAGCACAGGACGACCCGAAAAGTTGAAAATAGGGTTTTTTCCCGCACCACTATAATAAGCGATAATACTGAAAAGTTCAGTAAATATATGGTTGTAGAGGTATGGAGGCGACAGCCCCCAGGAAATGTTTTTTGATATTTGGACGAAATTTGACGAATCTGGAACATATTGGAAAATTTTTTGAGGGGGCCCTCTTTATTTGCGCGCCCTCACCCCCTGGCTCCATCACTGATTTTATCTCCCTACCCTCTATACTGCAACACGCCGTAAAGTTCTTAAAAATCGTCTATTTGCTGGACTCAAGGCGTTGATGTTAGCCGTTTCAGTCCACTCCGTGACCCCGCCCCGCTTAACAAAACCAGTTTGGGTAATAATGCTTCACTAAATTTGATTTCACTAAGTTGATCTTCATAATGATTTCAGGACTTCCGCTTCCGCTGACTTCTGCTAAGTTCCGCGTGAAGATGATGCAAGCAAAGTTTTGCTGAGTGTGAAATAATGGAAAGTGCTTTAAAAAATTGCTGCAATGAAATCATACAAGAGGTCTTATCTATCATTGATCTGACAGATCCTGAATCCATTTCCCAATTTCAAGCACTGCTAACTGACCGTTTGGAGCCCACATTGTCCCGTTTTCGGTATAAATGTCTCTGTGGTCATCTTGCGTAAATCTTTTTAAACAGTTCACATATTTGCGTATCACTAACAAAATGTACAAATATACAATAGGATATAATACATAGGAATACATTCCAATACATAGGAATACATGGGTAGGCAGACAGGACGTGGTATGCCAACGCCTAAGGGGAGCTGAGACATAGGACAAGCATCGCTTGTCCAGGCAAATTAACCGAAAATATAGTATATGCATGCATGTGCATGTATACATATGTCTAAATATGTTTATATAATATATATGTATATATAGCAGGCGGGGAAAAAAACCCACCCCATTTTTTGGGGGAAAAAAACCCACCCCGGTTCCGGAACTTGGGTACGTGGTACAGGTCTAAAAATTTGCCAGCGTATAGTACAGTCCCTGTAGGCAAACGTATATAAGCGGTATCCAAAAGGGGTCTCGCTGGTATTTTTTATGAGTCATGAATTGGACCCCCCTATTTTTGACCCGACATAGCTCCAAGGGAGGTGAACTTTGGAGTCTCGTTTCTCAGCACTAAGAGATGCGAGCTCGAATGTAAAAACACTTTTACAGAGGACTACCCTTCCTCTATTCATGACCGCAGTGGTAGGTCCCTCCTTCTTTCGTAAGAGGGGGGGGGGCATGACCGAAATTAGACGGGGTAAAAAAACTCATGTGGGGGAAAAAACCCACTTTTTGAAAATGGTCTGGTGATGTCGAAAAACCTAGTAGCTACCCCAAAAGACTCATGGTAGTGCACAAAGACGTTTATTACTAACACAAATGCGCATATTGACACTTTCTTGATCGAATTCTGGAATACGGGCCTAATAGTCGGACTTTGTCATTTTGAGGTCCCTTTGCAGCGAAAAGTAGTATTTTCTGGTACTATTGCCAGTTTTTTGCATAACCTGTTAATTTCTCTTGTTTAAACGCCAAATAACCGAACCAAATTAAATTATGGCCGTTACGACCAGTCACAAGCACTTACGGTAGCCCCCACTGAGTGTCGATGGCGTAAAAAGTAGCCATAAAGTGCAAATTTTGCATGCATTTGAACTTGAAGCGATATCGCAACTTTTTAGTTGTTTTCAGCGTTTTCAGGCGAAATAAGGGTGTTTTGTTTTCAAACCTGAAAATTCAAAATTTTATAATGGGCTGCGAAGGGCAGTTTTCAAACTTGTGTACCTGAGGCCCCATAGCAAATCTGCGTATAGTTTTGGCATCAGGGGCCTCTACTACTCCGAATACGTGCCATAGAGCTGAAAAACTACCGCTAACATACTTTTCGGGTGATTTATGGGGCGGGTTTTTTTTCCCCCACATGGGTTTTTTTTCCCCCAAATGGGTTTTTTTTCGCCGGTAAGTTTTTGGCTTCCCGCCAAAAAACGGTAAGAGATAGCGAAATGAAACCGGTCCCAGCGTTTAGAGCAAGGTTAGGCCTACGACAGATTTTTTTGGTTTCCCGTGAAAACGTATAGTCTATGAGCTACATGACGAAATATGAAAATGCGGGTTTTTTTCCCCGCCTGCTATATGTATTGGGTTGATTTTGTTTCAGCATTCAAAAACTTTGTTTAATAACTTGTTCATGAACCTAATTTCAAGTCCTATATTCAACTATGAAAGTATACTATATTATAATTTTTTTATAGACATATATACATACATACATACATACAAACTTATTCTTGAGAAATGTCTTTTTTTTCATAACTTGTTTTCTATGCTTCGAGTCGTCTCAGTAGGCATTTGTGCTTTCATTGGGGTCGCAAGATATTTGTTTGTTTTTTGTTGTTAAAGTTTATAACTAGGGATGTTAGAATGGAAGCACAAATGCTTGAGGTGGGCCCCTCAACGCCACAGATCCTGATATAGCTACTATATCACTGGAAGGCGTGTGAGGGGGGCGGATTAATCCATCATTCATTCATTCATTCATTCATTCATTCATATATAGATATTTTTTTAATATTGGAACGCAGTATGATGGTTTCCAGGCGGTCCGTACGTTTTCTTGTAGAATTTTTTTGTTTTGTTTGTTTTATAAAACATGTATTTAGCTTAGGCTTCTGTATTTTTTACGCAGATTATAATCTGTTAAAGTTTTCCTTGATAATACTGATGTGCTTTATCTGTATTTCAGAGATAACGTAGATGAAACTGCGCGTACAGCTGTTAAACAAGAATATGAAGATCGGCTGCAAAGGAGCAAGAACCAAGTACAACCAAAACTGCTGGAGCTGGAATCGAAATGTGCAGATTATGAAAGCGAAGCTAAAGTATATACTTATTGTTTTCTTTTATGTTATCGTCTTATCAGCGCGACTCACTAGTTCTGTTCTTCAATAGCGCGTTTTGGGGTTTTTTTACCGCCCTCACAGCTGCGGTGTCGCTCGGAAACGACTCAAGCTGTCCTCAGCCTGAGAAGGCCAAGAAGATTACCCCGTGGCTTGCCAGCAGGCGTTGCTTCTTTAACATATTATGTGTATATGTGTATGTTCGCCTGGCTGAGGGGGGCCACCAAGTAATCCGAAGTTCACGCGGGAGGAGCAGGAGGCCTGGTTTTACTGGCGGTACCGTGTCGCCTACCCCAGTCACAAGATTCCGATGTCTCATTATTAGTGTTTGGCCGATACCCAAAAATACAGATAACCGATACCGATAAAAAAACCGATACCGATACCGATATTTTCTATGAAATGTTTCTATACGTATATTATATATATATATATATATATATATATATATATATATATATATATATATATATATATATTACCATGGACTACATGTATGTATACTAGACAGTATTTCTGTGGGCTGTACAGACATTGTGTTGTCGTATGGGATCCTAATGTATGTAGGGAACTAGGGATACCGGATAATAGCATAAACTTGTGGTTGCGGGAGGAAGATCCCCACCTAAAAAATTCGTCCCAAAGAGGGGGGAGGGGTCAGCCGGAGGAAAATAAGAGTAAAAATAACGTCCCCGGCGTCAGCCAAAGTTTTGACCATGCGTCTTTTTTATCTTACATATTGAGTGTATGTATTTCTGGCATATTTTTAGGCAAAATTTTATGGGGGGGGCGCGATGGGGGGGGCAGCCCCCCCCCATGGATGGGGGGGGCGTCGACCAAAATGGGGGGGGCGCACCAATTTCACGATAAAACACTATTTTTATAAGAAAAAATGGTTATTATACGCTAAATGTTACGTTTTCATAGGTTATTATAGCTACGCTAATACTAAATTTAGCCAAAAAGGACTCAAAAACCCGACGAACACGACATTGCTACAGCTAAAAATTCGCTAAAACGTCCTTTCGGAAAAAATTTTGGGCTATGGGGGGGGGGCACCCCATCTGAAATGGGGGGGGGCTCAAAATGGGGGGGGCGCGACGAAAATGGGGGGGGCTCCGGACCAAATGGGGGGGGCGCCCTCCCCAGCCCCCCCCCCCCACTAAAAATATGCCAGTATTTGTAAAAATGGCAGCGTGGCTGAGTGGTTCCAATCTGAAGGTTGTAGGATCGAATCCTAGCTAATCGGTTACATGAAGTCCCCTTGAGCAAGAGATAAGGCCACACGCTCCTGCCAACATAGCAGTATCTCCACATGCGATCGGTAAATGGGTACCACATTAATTATATGGGATAATAACAGGGGTTCGTGTGAGGCATTATGCCATGAGGGGTTGCTCCCCCCTTCCATATGTAGTGATCCTCGAAGTGGTTGTGGTAGTCATCGTCCTAAGCAGCACTACAGCTTTGTAACGGAGATGAGGATCGCACCCGAGTGTGGAAACACCAAAGAGCAATTATCTTTCCGCGAGTCAGCTTTACCTTTTTTATTAATGAAAAATGGCCATTTTTTTATAAAATCTTCGCGATTTCTGCTTAAATTTTGACCAATGACTTGAAGAACAACAATTTTTTTCTTCAGCAAGGCAAAGATTGAATAAGTCTGGGGGATAGATAAACACTGCATGCGTATCGAGGGTGATGGATCCAATCCAGGAGGTGAAAAGAGATTCTAAATTGCACTGCTGTTACATTTTTGAGTAAAAGTAGTCAAAAATATGCCAGAAAGTATGCACACACAGACCACAGACAAGCTTAGGTCAATTTTTGTAGAATGGGTTGTGTGTTAGGGACTGACGCGTTCAACACGGCACGCAAATTCGACTCGCCAGTCTACGCTATGTAGCTTCCTAATCCTAACGTGTGCTAGTAGTGCTGGTAATGTCTACCACGAGAAACTAAACAAACATTCTACCAAATATATAACAAGTTTCTGAAAGGGTGCAAACACAGTAAGAGTGGAAATATTTGCCATACTGTTTATACTACTTATCAGTTCTGGTGCCAGTTGAGTTCTTTGACTAAAAAAGTTGAAGGTAAAGAAACTTTTGACCGTTTGAATTTCAAGATTCAAACAGATGAGCCGAGGTACCCCAGGAAAAAAACTATCGGTATCGGTATTTTTGAAATTTTAAAATACCGATACCGATATGCCTAATATCGGCCGATACTGATACCGATGATCGGCCAAACACTACTCATTATACAAGGACAGGTTACGTTCCTATTGTTAGCCCCCTTTTTATGTTTCTGATTAGGATTGGCTGAGTGTTGCATGAGTGTGAGCTTGGGCTATCTTGTGACTGGGGCTCTCCTCGCAAGCCTTTGGGCCTTGGCGCAAGCAATTGAACTCAGGGGAATCCCAAACGCTTTGTGTTTGTGTAGCATTCTTTTATATAATAAAGCATTCAAAACTTACTCGAAAATCACGACAGTGTCTTCTTTTGTCGTAGTCTCAGTACTCACCGTTTGTTTAGTTCTTAGGGACGTGCCGGATATCATTTTGGGTTGTACCGAATCAAGTTTGAGCTAAGCATAAGCTCTCAGAATGTGTCAATTATTTTATCATTAATATTACTTATACTAGTCTAGTATAAGTAATTCTTTAAACTGTTAGTGACGGCCATTTGCTCATTGAAGGTCCTCTGTGGTTAATGAAAATTTCAGTAGAAAATTATTAATGAAGTTAGGACAGCAAATTAATAGAAGGGAAGTTTAGCTAAGAATCTTTGCAGTGGAGCAGTTTTTTTTGCACACAAGATCACTTTATATAGTACATATGTAGATATGCAGAACTTACATACATTTTATCACGTAGACGTAAACGCGGAAGAGACCTTGGACATGTAAAAGACACTAATATCTAGAACTTACTTTGTAGGCATGTGAAAGCAGAAGTGACATAAAGTTTTAATTTTTGTGATTTATCTTATGTCTATGAGGACGGTAGAGTAAAAGAGTGTGAGACATATAAATTGTAAATTCATACACATTTAAAAGTACATTTCATCACATATACAAATAAATAAAGCATAATTGGCCAATTGGGTATATATAATAGCTATTTTTTTTATTTTTAGTCATCAAAGGCCGAGCTGAAAAAGCTACAAGACCAGATGAGAAATGTCCAGTCCAAACTACAGTCCGAAACGACTAAATTGAAAGCGTATGTTTAATATGCTTTTTTGTTACAAATACGTTGTTCAGCGTATGGTTTTTTTGGTGACATAACCCTGGATATTCAGAAATAAGTAAGATCTGTATTAGCGTTGATAATTTTTGTTTTCTTATGTATTGTTCTTGTCATTTTCCACTACATTTTAGTACAATAATTATATAATTACTTTCTGGTTCTGCAGTATTGTTTGACAAAGCAGAGAATATCTTTTGCATTTTTTAGAACCGAAACAGTTGCTCAGGAGCACAAAAAGAAGGCCGAATTGTTGGCCCAGTCCGTGGCACAATTGACAGAGGAACTGTTAAATTTGAAAATGTCAAAACCAGAAGAAATAAATGGGTATATATATTTTTATATTATGTATACTTACTAATACTGATTACTACTATATAGTTATACTCCTATTTATCCACTATCCATGCTGATTACTGGAAAAGTGAAGTTTGTACTTATTTAGTGGTTGCATCCAGGATAAATTGCATATATTTTTGTTTCATCGGATGTAAGCATGTTGTATTGATATAATATAAGACTTTCAAATGTTTATTACTTTGTCATTAACGCATTGTTAGCTGTAAGTTATTGTTAGTTTATGAATCTGTACCTGTATTAAGCTTTTTTATCCTTTTTTAGACGAAAAGAGCATGAACTGAAGGAGCGAGCTAACAAGGCTGAAATTGCTTTGGTGCAGCTGAAACAAGACCTTGAAACTAGAACTCTGAAACAGGCTTTGAGAGACGCAGTGAATAACACGAAGCGCATACAACTTATTGTAAATAGGTAAGCAATAAGCATATTTTTTATTTTCGTATTGGTTTTGTAGCTGATCACACTGCAGAGAATTGCTTTTGCCAATTTTTCCTTTTTTTGAATGTTCCATTCTTGCACTAGCAATTCCACAAAAACTCCATGGCTAGATAAGTTATTTTTTGCATGAAGAAAGTTGTGCTCATTTCTAGATTTTACGATTTCAATAATTTACTGAACGGCTCATGTCCGTTTTTCGCAGCAGGTGAGGTATAGGTTTGTCACGTTTGTCACCAGCTTTTAGTGACATGATGTTTTCATAAATGTGCCAGCGGAACGGAAAACTTTCTACAGTTAGAATAAGCTGACCAGGAGTCTTGGTTTTTCTGACTGAGACTGCCCACTTGGTGAAGGAAAAATGGCGGACCCTCTAAAATGGTAGAAGAGTTTTGAGAAGTTGGGAGGAGGATTGTGAAAATCTGAGCAAAAGTCGGTAAAGAAGGCACTAGTTTCCAAAATTTTTGGCATTTTAGTTGATAATCGGGGAAGGGGGCGGGGGCTCCTCAGAACTTGGCCAGAAAGAAACCCCTTCACCCAATTTTTGAAGCCCGGTGTCGGTATGGTTCCAACTATCAAAATTTATTGATAACATTGCGTTTCAGAGCTCAACAAGGAGGTCAGCCTACTATAGCGAACGTCTGGGCAGTCTACATGCAGGAGTGGCATGCCATTGTAGAGGAGCTGAAACAGAGTTTGCAGAAGGCAGAGGTACGGGTGGAATTATTAATTTTGTAACCGGGTATTCAGACTTGAGTGCACTTAATACTGACCGTCTAGGGCCGAACACCCGATTACACTGGTACCGTCGCAGCCCATGGCTGTACTTTACCAGGTTCGTACATTGCGTTGTGACTTAACTGCCTAATACACGAAGACACGAGACTACAACTTACACCAGTTTACTGAACACACCATACGCAGCACAACTCGACTTCGACATCAGTGACAGCAGCAACTAAGCAAACAGACTAGTGGGGCTTAACTACCAAACCAGAACACTGACCGATTTATTGGTTTGCGCCGTTTATTTAACCACCATTGTGTTATTTATTATGCAGCGGGATTGGTTCATTTAGCTTAGCCAATTAGAAACCTGCATTTAGACGGTTCAGCCAATCATCGTTAAGCAGTTTTTACGCGGTTTTAGGAATTCTGGTTTTTATGCTGTTCGTAGCTTTGGTTCTCAAGCTTATGATTTTGAAATTCGGGGAAAACCAGTTTATGTAGAGTTTTTATATCCTAAAATATTTTAGCTTGTGACATCAGAAGGTTTATTCTCATGACTAAAGTTCCGCAATCCGCATGATGTCTGATGCATGTCGAAGTGTACGGTAGTAAAAGTATATAGCTATGATAGGCGAAACTTCCTTGTACCGTAAGTCTTTCTATCGTAGTCCGCAGCATACCGTAGGCGGTAGGCTTTTCGACTTTTCTATTAAATTCGACTTAGGCTTTTGCGAACCGTTTTAAGTTAGACAGAGGGGAGGGTGGGTACTGTTACATTCCTCCCCCACCGAAAGTCGCATGCCCACATGCGAAATATATGCTAACTTTTGATACCAATAGTCAAAATTTTACTATTCTTGCAGTCTTATGTTGAAGTTGTGCTATTTCAGCAATATAGGCAGGCCATCTGCACCAAGAGTATTGTTGCGAGTGCTCTGTATATACGTATATACTAGAATCAGCCATTGTATACTGGATATATAAACTGTATATACGGCTTTTAAATTTTATTGTTCGCCTTTTTCTTGCCTGAGAAGCCATTGAAACTTCTTGTGGGACCTTTCGCGTGAAAATGTTAGTTAAGCTATGACGCCAATTTGCTAAACTCTAGCCAAAACAAAATTTGCGCTTAGCGGTTTCAGTTGGTCTTGCCAGTTGCTGGTTGACTTGGGATGGGTTGGGTGAGTTGGGTGGGCTGGGCTGGTCTGGGTGTGGTAAGTCGTTTTTAGGTTAACAGATCATATTGTGGATGCCCACTCGGCGTTCTGCAGTATTATCTTTTCTGTTTGGCCTTTAGCCATCAATTAAGTTAGGTTAGTGTTGATTTTTGTTTGGCGGAAGGCAACGCTGTTTCCATCCGACTTTCAAAAATTTTACGCTATTCAAAACAGAAACGTTTGCTAGTAGTGTTCAAAACAAGAACTTTTGCGAGTAGTAACAAAGTTTTTAAAATTTGTATGTGCAGAGTTGTGTCGCTGGCGGGGGTAACGGCTGGGTCGTAACTGTACCAGGCTCTGAACCTCGTATTGAGGGCCTGGGCGTCTTACTTGTCAACACGTCATGGCCTGAGGTGCTTGTTTTACTCAGGTCTGCATAAGTTGACAAGTCTTGTTTTTTGGCGTATTAACCAGGAGCAGGGCTGTCGGTTAGTAGGGTTTTACCCTGCTAATTTAATCCTCCGCTGCGCTGCAGCTGACCGGGGACTATGAGCTGAGATCGCAGTATACTCGCTTCGGGGGTTCCGGCTTTGTCCGGGTGAACCACTGATTCGGGGTTTAGCTGCGGTCGCGGTGCAGGACTTCTCCGGCTTCTCGCCTAAGACACT
>JASANF010008907.1:0-43077 GCA_030248245.1 Trissonchulus sp. WLG1_4
TAAGAATATTTTCACTTAAAATGTGACATATTTCTGTTAGTCGTTCTAGGCGATCCGTAACTTTGAAGTTTTTTACCTCAATTCTGACTTCTGATGCCAATATCACGAAATATCAATAACCACTTTTAACAATAATTTACATGTACATATTCCCTTATGCATCTATTATACCTGCAAAATTTGGTTAGTATATGTCACAGCAGCCACGAGCATTGGCAGTGTTAATAAACCCCTTCAAAAATGGCAAATTTTCTTCAGTCTCCTGAAACGTCATTTTTAAAACTTTTGTCCGCCATTTTTTCAACGGGTAGGGGAAAACTGATCTTAATGTATTATTAGCTGACCCCAATGAGGCCCTATTTAACTGAATTAAAATTTTTTTAAAAATCCGTCATTTCTGAGCACAATGAGTGATTTCAGTTGAAGTAACCAATATCCTGTTCCGTTCATAAGAATGCGAAGACAGCTTATTTGACAGTAACCAAATAAATTTGCCTTATACCTTTTTCGAATTGAGTGAAAAGGTTGATTATTTTTTTAGTTACAGCCTACCAAAGTCATAAAAACTGCCGTTTCTTGACTTTTTAGAAAAATTTGAGGCAAACTTTTGCTCACTGTAAAAATCTGCTAAATTATTACGTTTAGTTAAGCATACCAGCAGTTTTGTAACACATCAACGTGTCTTTGGTATAAATTGCGTAATTGTATGCGGAATTTTTTTACCACAGTGAAGAAATAACGAAATACAGGGAAAAATGCGTAAAATTGAGCTGATGAGCTTCACCAAAATAGTTGGCGTGCACACTATGAGTAACACCGACTCTTGAAAAATTGTAATTTTGTAAAAAATAAGTTGATTAATAATATGCAAAAGACCGCTTGTAAATTGATTTAGTAATTGCTTGCAAAATAGAACATTGAAAAAAGCTGCGAAAACGTAACTACCACCTTAACTGGCTCATAATCGTGCTGAAACGGTTTTGTCCAAAAATCAAGGCAAGCTGAGATATGGCGACTCAAAGAATTTTTTTGAAGGTCAATTTTCCTTCGTTGAAATTTCAGCATTCAAATGAACGGCTCTACGTTTGTGTTTTTTGGATCAAGTTGATATTTGGCAGTAAACATGACTAATATAACTTATTTTAATTGTATTAGTACTGGGTTATATGCTCCAATAACTTTGACGTTATAAGGTTTTGAACGACGGCGGGTCAAAGATTTCACACTATCCCTAATGAACGTTTAGCCTTGTAGCTCATACAATACTTTAGGGAAACACACAGTTCTTACTATGTGAAAAGGCAATTTATAGGGCTATGTATGTTAGTAAAATAGTAAAGAAGAACACCCGCGAAGAGCCACCCCCCTTGTTGCCAATTCACACACAGTTCACACACAGTTCTTGTTATGTGAAAAGGCTTTTGTTGAGACTATGCTGTGGTAACTAAATAATAGAGATCGAGGAAGACCTCTACAGGCCACTAGTCACAACAGCATTGTTTTCGCTGGTGATAAAGTCTTGGCTGACCACCTACATAGTCAGAATTATTCGTATCCTCAATTTATTATAAACAATGTTATACAATGTGCATTAATAAAAATACCTCTCAGTAGTTTCTATAAATCTAAAGTTGTCTATTAAAAGCGTGCATTCTCAATTAGTTTATTTATGCAGAAACTTAAAGAAAAACTAACCAAATCTGCCCCCCCGATGACCGTAAATACACAAAGAAATGGGTAAAAACCACTATCAATGAAAATTTCTAGATAATGAAAAACGATTCCTCTCCATAGACCAAGATCTCGTGTACATGTGTGCCTCAAGTTAATCACAGACGCAGTTCGTCGTGTACAATTTTTTTTCGGCTTTCTGCTCAACAGGCTCCATTTTTCGCTTTTTAGCATAGGATTGACTTCTGGCAAGATTATCAGTAGGGATGTCGCGGATGTCACTTTTTTGACATCCGCGGATGCGGATGCGAATGTCGACTCCTGACATCCGCGCGGATGCGGATGCGGATCTTTTTAGAATACGTACAACAAGTTATGAGATGAATTTTTTACCAAAAATTACTAAAATTACACGTACAAACTAGAATGAAACTTAAACGAGATACACCAAACTATATAAAAGGTCTGCATTCCTATTTCATATCGTCTACCTCTTGCGCCGCCATTGACAGTTTGTTTTAAATGCTACTGGTTAACCTTATGTCAACGTCAACCCAAAGGCGAAGGCTTGATCCTCTGGCTACTTGCTGCTGTGTATATATGTAATAGTTATTGGTGCATGTACTTCAAATTTCAAAGTTTCAAAAGGCTAAATCTACTATGTAAATTCTGCGTGGTTGACAACTGATACTGATTGATTACAATCTTAGCAGGCTGGTTTCTGAATAATGCAGAACTGAGTTCTATTATGCGTCAGTATATATATGAGATTTTGGAAGTTGTAGTCAACGTAACGTTAGAAAAAAACATGCAAATTTTGAGCACCGATGAGGATTAAAATCATGAAGATGAGATGACGACTCAATACACTCCTGCAAGAGCTAATATTTGTGTATACATGCGCGAAAAAATCAGAATTGCGCCTGATTGTCGACATTTGTAGTGGCATCTCCCGAATCTGCAACATCCGCACATCCGCATTTTTGCGGATGCGGATGCGGCTGTCAAAACGTTGCGGATCATCCGCGGATGCGGATGCGGATATCTGCGACATCCATAATTATCAGTACTGCCGGCAGCATTATCTTCTTCATCAGAATCTTCGTTTTCTGCAATATAATACTTATCATATGGGCATATGGCTAGTGTAATAGCGTGTCAAGTACCGGCTGTTTGGAGCACCGTAAAGCAATTAATCTGATGAATATATTGAAGGCGACGAGTTTACGGAAGTAAATAGTCTTTCTCAGAAGCATGAATTCACTTTAAGAGTATTCATATTCCACTCCAGCTTTCCACCGCCTCTCACCTAAAAACTTTTTAGCACCCCCAATGATTGTTAACGCGTCAAGTTTGGACGATGAACAAAATTCTGATTCCTTTTCATCGTCGTGGCTAATTAGACGTTAGATTAATTGCTTTACGGTGCTCCAAACAGCCGGTATATGACACGCTATTACACTAGCCATATGATAAGTATTATATTAGGATAATAAATTGAGGATACGAATAATTCTGACTATGTAGGTGGTCAGCCAGGACTTTACCACCAGCGAAAACGATGATGTTGTGACTAGTGGCCTGTAGAGGTCTTCCTCGATCTCTATTTAGTTACCACAGCATAGTCTCAACAAAAGCCTTTTCACATAACAAGAACTGTGTGTTTTCCGAAAGCATGAGATTAGCTACGTTAAGCGCTCATTTGGGTTAGTGTGAAGTTTATGGCTCGTCGTCATTCATTACTGCACTTTATTTAGTAATATTGTCAGTGTCAGACTTGAAGTAAGTATTTAGACTTGCTACAGGTTTGACACAATAAAGTAAGTCCAAGGCGAAGCCACCTGCGGCCTGCCGAAAATTTTTTGAGCAAATATATAAATAAATTCTCAAACATGAAAATGGATGGTCACTGGTGAAACTTGACAAATTTTGTATCACTACAAACAGTTGCTATAAGACCACAACTAAAGCACAGCTATACGTAGCTGTCACATAGTACTTGCTATTGTTGGCAATAGTTGTCAATTACAAGTGGTCTTAGTCAGCATTTCACTAATAGCGGCCAGCCAATATAATGATGCTGTGAGGTGGGTGTGGACTTTCGCTTGTAGCTTGCGCAGGTGTTCCTCGATCTTTACTATTTTACTAACATACATAGCCCTATAAATTGCCTTTTCACATAGTAAGAACTGTGTGTTTCCCTAAAGTATTGTATGAGCTACAAGGCTAAACGTTCATTAGGGATAGTGTGAAATCTTTGACCCGCCGTCGTTCAAAACCTTATAACGTCAAAGTTATTGGAGCATATAACCCAGTACTAATACAATTAAAATAAGTTATATTAGTCATGTTTACTGCCAAATATCAACTTGATCTAAAAAACGCAAACGTAGAGCCGTTCATTTGAATGCTGAAATTTCAACAAAGGAAAATTGACCTTCAAGAAATTCTTTGAGTCGCCATATCTCAGCTTGCCTTGATTTTTGGACAAAACCGTTTCAGCATGATTATGAGCCAGTTAGTATCTACAAAATATGTGAAAATTAGCGAAATCGATTTTTGAGGTCATCCGCCCAAAGTTCGACCCTATCAGAAATTGACTGATATAAATCTTCTGAGATATTAGGGGTTCACCGGACAGCTAGCAAGTGAATGTCTGACTAAATCGGGCTAGTACATATTGATTTACGGACAACTCACAACAATCCCGAAAATAATTTGACTTTGACTACTAAATTGTAAAAGAAGAATTCGATACTCCCCTCCACGGCTCCACGCCCACAAACACACACACACACACACGCACATACACCCACACATACACACACGTCACACACACATTCAGATTATTTCTGTTTCAGAAGCTCTGGCTACGCATCCTCGCTGAGCAGTTCGGTGATTTCGAAGCAGGAGCAGGGCCGAGAGCGCTCGCGAGACGACAAGCTGATGGAACTGCTGAACGAACCGACGCCGCCCGCTGGCTCGCCCCATCCCCCATTCGCTCTCAGTCGAAAATCCTCCGCGGCCAGTCTACGATCGCTGCCAGCGCCTAGCGCTCAGGGTTAGGGTTAACTTCCTTGGCCCCCGTTTGAGTTGATGTCCGCAATCTGTTTATTTATGAAGTATATAAACCTTTCTACTTACTGTACCGTTTTGAGTTTATATAGAGTCCAGTTATATACCTACATATATGTATGAGGGGGGGGGTGGGGGGGACCCCCCCCCAAAATCGAGGACCCGGGGGGGGGGAGGGTCCCCAAAATTTGGGCAAAATTTAGAAAACATGGCACTTTTTGGCCAATTTTTAAGGAAATTTTGCAAAATTAGGGTATTTTTTTCGATCTGAGGGGGAGGGTCCTCAAAATTTGGGGGGAGAGGCCCTCCCCTCAAATTTTGACCCCGTTACATCTGCCCCCAGCCCAGAGCTACCCCTTTCGGTGGATTAGTATATATATTTTATCGCAATAATATTTGTTATATAAACGTCACTTTTTGGTTTAATCACTCGTGTTCTGTTGACTGTCAAGAGGGTGTCAACCCCCTAGCCGTCGGAGTAGGAGTTTGATCGCAATCAGGATATTCTGGACGGTCAACCCTTAACCCTCCCCTAAATGTCATTAGTTGAAGGTATATATGCTCACTGCGTTGTTCTAGGGCGATGGGAGAGCGGAGAGACAGAGTCTAGTCCCGGGCTGGTGGTGGGGGCTGGGCTGGAAAATTCCGAGCTGTCCCGGAAGCTGCAGAGCAAGGACGCCCAGATAGCCGTGCTGCGGGTGAAGGTGCAGGAGGCCAGGGAACAGATGGAGAGCAAGGACAGGGCGCTCCGGGCCATGGAAGCACAGTGTCAAAGGTCACTGCAAATGCAATAGAGGTCAAAGGTCATTTTGGCTGTCGTAGTGAGGTCAAAGGTCACTTTAGGTTGCATATTGGGCATTGGGGTCAATGGCAGTAGCGTAGCCAGGATCCATTCGAGCCGGTAGGTGGGCAAACTGCACACCTGCTTGCTGCTTAGCCGAAAATTTTCGGGTTTTCTCTACCGGGGGGGGGGGGTGCTAGGCGACCCACCCTTGTTTATGTCACAGGGGGTCTACGGGTTCGTTTACTACGTCATAGGGTCACTTTTGGTTCGGCTAAAAAGAGAGTACTAGAATGCACTGCCCCGGTGACAGCCAGGAATGATTCAGATTTTTTCGGCTTTGGAAGCAACAGCTGTTGAGAGGAAATTCTAGAAAAATTTTCCGTTATTGTTGGCTGACTGTCAGCTTCTGCTTGATAATTTCAGCTTCGGCTGCGTAAATACTATAGTATATTGCACAGTACTTACATAAGGGACTCGATACGAAACTCCAGTTTTTGTACGACTACTTCAAGGCTGACAGCTTACATTACTGCTTGGATATACCGTAATAAAGAACGTAATTTGTTTGCCTGCATTTTTGCATTCAAATACCACATTTGGCGACGAGGTTGACTATTCGAACTCTCAAATGAATTCCATTGCTGCTCCACCTCCATATTTGCCGACTCCTGGCTCGCCGACGATACCCTGGCGGGATTGGAAATCGCTATTTCTAAACTATTTGATTGCTATCGGTGCAAATGCTAACCCTGCCCAGTTCCCTGATGAACGAAAAACTGCTTTACTGGTTCACTCCTTGGGTATTGAGGGACAGCGTCTTTACCGTTCACTTCCCAATCCGGATAATGGCCTGCGAACATTCGACGAAACAATTGCTGTGCTCGACGCTCATTTTGGCCCTAAAGTGAACATTGTTGCTTCAAGGTACCGATTTAAGCAAAGAGTTCAGGCATCCGGCGAATCGACAGATTCATGGTATGCAGAACTTTGTGTTCTAGTAGCGGATTGTAACTATGGAGCTTTGCAAGATGAACTTATACGGGATCACATTGTTGAAAAAACGAATCTTCCGCGTATAAGAGAAAGATTGTTAATGGAATCAGAGCTAACCTTAGAGCGTGCACTTCAAATTGCCCGACAAATTGAAGGTGCAATCTCTGATGCTCGGATTATTTCTAGCAAAGAGCAAGGTGATTTCAAAGTTAAGGCAGTCAATTCAAAAGCCATTGCTAAAAGTTCATACAAGATTGTACAATCCAAACCTGAACCTAGACATGGTATTTGCTACAGATGTGGTTCTGCTGGTCACAATGCAAACTTTTCCAAGTGTCCAGCACGCCAGTCGGTTTGTCGGACATGTCAGAAATCTGGTCATTGGTCCAAGGTGTGCAAGTCAGGACATGGACCTAGACCAGTAAGACAAGTCGATGCTACCGAAACTGCTAGTGTAGAGTCTGAAGTACGTGTTTTGAATGTTCAAAATTCAAACAATTCACGCTCTATCACATGTGACGTCAGTTTTACTGGTAGCAAACAACCAATTACAATGTTGGTTGATTCAGGTTCAGATGTTACTTTGCTGTCAGATTCTAACTTTCGTGATGTTTTTGCAAATCCTACTTTGCAACCTACGGTGGTGAAATTAACCAACTACGACGGTACTCCGCTGTCAGTAAAGGGTTGTTTACGTACAACTGTCACGTTCAATTCACGTTCAATTCCTGCTACAGTATATGTTGTGAACGGTGGACAGTCGGTTCTTGGTCTAGATCTAATCCATTCCTTGCGACTACAAATTGATGGTTCAAATTTGTCAGTTAGGGGTGTCTCAAACAATACACTACTGAAACAGTTTCCGTCCCTATTTTCCAATTCTATGGGATCAATTCGTAGGTTTGAGCACAAGATACAACTGAAAGAAGATTCTGTTCCAGTTGTTCACAAAGCTCGCCAACTTCCTTTCGCGATCCGAGAACAAGTGGCAGAAGAACTTCGTATTCTACAAGAACAAGATGTAATTGAACCAGTCAATGCTTCTGAGTGGGTGCATCCGATGGTTGTAGTACCTAAGAAGAACGACAAGGTGCGTATTTGCTGTGATTTACGCTCTTTGAACAAGTGTGTAATTTCTGATAAATACCCATTGCCCAATATCGAGCAGATGTTCAGCGAACTATGCGGGGCGACACGATTTAGTAAGCTTGATCTTCGAAAAGCTTATTTTCAGCTAAATTTGTCAAAGGAAAGTCGTCAACTGACCACATTTACGACTCCGTACGGTCTTTTTCAGCACAAACGACTTCCGATGGGCCTAACATCCGCTGCCAGCGCATTTCAGAAATGCATCGAAATTATCTTGGCTGGACTTTCTGGTGTCATTGTGTACCAGGACGATATATTGATTTTTGGCAAGAATGAAGAAGAACACGACTCAAAGTTGCATGCAGTCCTGGAACGATTAGAAAAAGCAAACGCCAGAGCCGAATTAGAAAAATGCCTTATAAATCAGCCAGAAGTTCCTTTTCTGGGACATATCGTTTCCGCAGCTGGAGTGAAACTTAGTCCAGAGCACACAAAAGCAATTTCTACAGCCCCTCTCCCGCAAACTCCTGAAGAAATGCGTAGATTTCTTGGAATGTGCTCTTTCTGCTTACGCTACATTCCTAGTTATTCTACAATAGCTTACCCACTACGACAAATGTGCAAGCCTGAATGTGAATTCGTCTGGAATTCGGAGTGTCAATCAGCATTTTCACAACTGCAAGAACTGATTACTTCTGCTCCAGTTCTTACTTCATTTGACCCCCAGTGCAAAACAATTCTCACGACAGATGCGAGTGCAGTTGGCCTTGGAGCCGTACTGACTCAGATTCAGAAAGGCAAAGAATGTATTATTGCGTATGCTTCTCATGCGCTTTCTGAAGCTGAGCAGAAATACTCTGTCGGGGAAAAGGAAGCACTTGCCTGTGTATGGGCATGTGAAAAATGGCATGTCTACGTTTGGGGAAGGAAGTTTCTACTGCGCACTGACCATCAGGCCTTGACTGTTTTGCTAGGTTCTGCTGGCAAAGGCAAGAAGCCTATGAGAGTAGGTAGATGGTATGCGAGACTGCTGACTTACGATTTTGATATACAATACAAACCAGGCTTGACGAATGACACAGCAGACGCTTTGTCAAGAATGCCTATTTCGTCCGAACAAAGTGCGATCAAGGACGAAGAATATCGAATATCCGCTGTTCACGAATTAGCTGCAATCAGCACTGAAGAGTTGCAAGCCTTCACAAAGTCGGATGAAACACTTCAGCTGGTTAAAAGCTTCGTGCTTAACGGATGGCCAAGAAAAGTTCCAGAACGCGTACGACCCTACTTTACTTTGCGGGACGAGCTGTATTTATGGGACGAATGTTTGACTAGAAGTGATCAACGACTTCTTGTGCCCGAACAATTGCGCCAAAAAGTCATCAATATTGCTCACGAAGCTCATCCCGGAATCGTTCGTACCAAGCAACGCGTTCGAAATAGTTACTGGTGGCCCGGTCTAAACCATGACGTTGAATCCCATGTGAGGTCTTGTGTTCCTTGTCTGGCAAGTGACAAGGCCATCAGGTCTCGCGTTCCGCCAATTCAGGTTGTGCCTTTACCTGAAACTCCGTGGGAAAAAGTGGCAATCGATATTATTGGTCCATTTGCAACCGCGCCACAGCATGGTCGGTTCTTAATTGTTCTAACTGACTACCATTCCAAATGGCCAGAAGTCGCGGTCACACAGGCGATCACGACTGATGCTGTGATAAAGTTTCTGGATTCCATATTTTCTAGATTTGGGTATCCGTGCAACTTAGTGAGTGATAATGGACCGCAATTTAAAAGCTCAGAATTTGAAAATTACTTGGTTAATAATGGAATCAAACATACAACTACTGCTATATACAATCCTACCGCTAATGGGCTTGTTGAAAGATTTAACCGAGTTTTAAAAGAAGGTCTTCAAGCGTCAATTTTGGAAGGAAAAGATTGGACTCGTGCCATACAGCAGCTTCTGTTATCCTATCGCAGCACGCAGCATAGAGGAACGGGAGTAAGTCCGGCGGAGTTATTTCTCAGGCGGAAAATCCGAACAAAGTTGGACCCGAGAATACCACCTCAAGCCAAGGTTGATCAGGCCGACATACAAAGTCGTGTTCAGTCATACCAGAAAAAGTACGCTGATTATGCCAACAAAAGAAACGCAGCAAGAGCTCCCAATTTCAAAGTTGGAGATAAAGTTCGCTTCAAAAAACCCGGTTCACCAAAGGGCGTCTCCCTATACGAGGATCCTGTGACGATCACAAAAGTAAAAGGCCCGTCGACATTTCTATTATCCAACGGTCGAACGGTAAATGCGCGAAAACTAGTTTTGGTCCCCACTTATTTCAAAACGGTTACTTTGGAATCGCAAGTGCACCCTGAAGACGCTGTTATTATTCAGGACAATTTACCAATTCCTCCAATCATCCCGGAATTCCACGCTGACGGTGTGCCATCCTCGGTCAACGTCCCAGGAAATAAACGAAACCCAGAAAGGCGGCGTCGAAAGCCACAACGATATGACGCTGAGACTGGAAACTTTTATCGCCCTCAATAACAGAAAATTCAAAGAATCAAGTGGAACTAGAATTTAAAAGAAAGAGGAATATATAGTATATTGCACAGTACTTACATAAGGGACTCGATACGAAACTCCAGTTTTTGTACGACTACTTCAAGGCTGACAGCTTACATTACTGCTTGGATATACCGTAATAAAGAACGTAATTTGTTTGCCTGCATTTCTGCATTCAAATACCACAAATACAAAAGAGAAAGGCCCCTCAGGAATTAATCGCGCTGCAGAAAGAATTCACTGACGATAAGTGTGCGTCAGTTTTTTTCTATGCTTTATATATTGTACAGCTTTTTTGTATCCAGCTTCGTTGCATCAGCTTGATTCGATGACACTTAGATGTGACTACGTACAAACATTGGGAGTATCCTCTGACAAAGTTTCGCAACTCCCAATAGTTTAGCCCTGCCATGTTTTTTGCACCCCTGACATTTTTGAGACCATCCTTTTTCAACGGACCGTCCACACCCTTTCGCATAATGCATTTGTTATTTTTCTCAGTGGTCAGAGGTCTTGCCCTTTTCCGTTGTACAAGAAAGTCCTTGAATAGTGTCAACAGCAATATAACTGTCACGGTCTTTTTCCAAATTTAAAAAACACCACTAGATTCATGTAGCATTTACTACAATTGATTATCTGGTAATCTAAAAGAGTGTGAATTTATTGGGTTGCCGACCAGTTGCGAAGCAAAGGCAACCCTTTTGTATCTGAAATGTCTGTTATTATTATTAATATTATTATTACAAGTCTAGTGGGTCTAGTTTAGACTAGTTAGACAAAATCCGTAAGTACCATCATGGTTTTTGTAAAAACTTCTGGAAAGTTCACATTTTTTAAATTTTAGCATTAGGGCACCGACAGTGAGATTTGATCACACATGGTGTGATCTACGTAGTCAGTCCCTTTTAGCAAAGGGTTTAAGGGGGCATAACTCTCGATACCTACGTGGTACAGTGATAATTTTAGCATCATTTTAAAGCAAATTGCCAGAGCTTTAAAATGATGGGTGACATGACCTCGTAACGTAACGTCAAACGTACGTCAAAAATTATAATTTAAAATTTTGACTTGTTTTTGGGTATTACGCCCTCATGTAACATATCAATTGAAAGTGCAAAAATTTGTCTTTCTTGTGACACTATTTTTATGATCCTACGACAGTCATAGCGAAAGTTAAGACCCTTTTTCTGATTGACCTAAAAAATGACTAACTAAGAAGAGTGGTCTGTCGCGGAGGATTCGCGGAGTAAAAATAACTCCAATTTACGCCCTGATTAAGAGAAAATTGCAGCAAAGTACAGTAATACGAAGCGTTGGCGTTTCTTTTACATCTTTGGATGGATCCGATAATAAGTACTGTGTTTTCGGTAGCATCATATTAGGCGTTGCTGGATGCAACAAAAAAATAACTCTGCTTTACGTGGCGTATAACTTGTTAACCAGACGAGTAGATACGAATTGAAAGATAAACGTCTGGATAACAAGTATAGTAGTTTCAAATTCTGGGTATCGTTTGTCGAGTCTTCCATTATCATTATGATTAGGATAGTGTATATATATTAATTATTACAAAAATTAATTTTATTTCCATAAATAGAATTAAGCTTAGGAGTTAACCGAAAAATGATAAGCGGGTCATGAGCTTTCGTTTGGTATATTTGAAACTGGGTTTTGTACACTAAAAACTGGATTATTATATTTATCATTATGCTTAGGATAGTTTATATCCTATTAATTACAAGTCCAGTGCGTCTAGTTTAGACTATGTAGACTATATTGTATTTATCTTAGTTTAGTCTGTTTTATCTTACATTATTAAAAAATGAACAAAAAATTTTTGCCTAAATTCAATTGCTCAGAGATTTGATCACTCATGGTGTGATCAGTACAATGAGCCCCTTTTATGAAAACTTTTCAGGGGCCATAACTTTTGATACGGTAGTGGTACAATAATAAGTTTGACGTAATTTGAGAGGAAATCATTAGAGCTTTCAAATGGTGGGTCACATGACCCTGTGACGTAACGTTTAACTTACGTCAAAATTTAGAAAGTGAAATTTGGACTTATTTGCAGGAAGTTGCGCCATCATGTGATATGTCATTTGAAAGCGCTAAAAATTATCTTTCCAATGACGTAATTTTTATCTTTCTACGATGTTCCTAGCCTAAGCTGTGGCCATTTTTGTGGTTAACCTCCAGAAATAACTAACTACAAAAATGGCCTGTCGCCGAGGATTCTGCGGAGGAAAAATAACTCCATTTTACGCCCTTTTAAACGCAAAGTCACAGCTTAGCAGTGTAGTATGAAGCATTAACGCTTCTTTTAGACATTTTGATGAAACAGATGCTAAGTACCGTGGTTTCAGTAACAACGTTTAAACATTGCTCATAGCAACAGACAAATAACTCCGTTTTACGTTGCGTATAACTTTGGAACCAAGCGGCTGCACGAGATTCGAAAGTTAAACGTCTTAATACCACACATGGTTCTAACTGATATTTTAATGTGGAGTAGATATTTTCATTATCATTATGAATAGGATAGTATAAGTATATTAATTATAAGTCTAGTGCGTCTAGTTAGACTAGTTAGACTGTATTGTATTTATCTTAGTTTAGTCTGTTTTATGTTACATTATTTGAAAAATGAACAAATTTTTTTAAATTTTTGCCTAAATTCAATTGCTCAGAGATTTGATCACTCATGGTGTGATCTGTACAATCAGCCCCTTTTAGAAAAACTTTTCAGGGGACATAACTTTTGATACAGTAGTGGTACAGTAACAATTTTAACGTCATTTGAGAGGAAATTATAAGAGCTTTCAAATGATGGGTCACATGACCCTGTGACGTGACGTTTAACGTACGTCAAAATTTATAAAGTGAATTTTTTACTTATTTTCAGCAAGAAGCGCCATCATGTGACATGTCATTTGAAAGCGGTAGAAATTGTCTTTCCAATGACATAATTTTCAACTTTTTACGATGTTCATAGCCTAAGTTGTGGTCATTTTTGTGGATATCCTCCGGAAATAACAAACTACAAATGGCCTGTCGCGGAGGATTCTGCGGAGTAAAAAATAACTCCATTTTACGCCCTTTTAAACTCACAGTCACAGCATAGCAGTGTAGTATGAAGCATTAACGCTTCTTTTAGACACTTTGATGAAACAGGTCGGAAGTATCGCGTTTTTTGTAATAACGTTTAAACGGTGCTCGTAGCAACATGAAAATAACTCCATTTTACGTAGCGTATAACTTTGGAACCAAGCCAATGCACGAGATTTGAAAGCTAAACGTCTTAATACCACACTTGGTTCTAACTGATACTTCAATGTGAACTTGAGGGGTTCATTATCATTATGAATAGGATAGTATAAGTATATTAACAAGTCTAGTGCGTCTAGTTTAGACTTGTTCGACCATGTCGTATTTATCTCAGTTAAGTCTATTTTATGTTACATTCTTAGAAAAATGAGCAAAAAATTTTTACATTTTTGCCTAAATTCAATTGTTTTGGGATTTGATCACCCATGGGGTGATCTGTACAGTTAGCCCCTTTTAGGAAAAGTTTTCAGGGACCATAACTTTTGATAGGCTAGTGGTAATTGTCTTTCCAATGACGTTATTTTCATCTTTCCACGATGTTCCTAGCCTAAGCTGTGGCCAATTTTGTGGTTAACCTCCAGAAATAACTACAAAAATGGCCTGTCGCGGAGGATTCTGCGGAGGAAAAATAACTCCATTTTACGCCCTTATAAACTCAAAGTCACAGCTTAGCAGTGTAGTATGAAGCATTAACGCTTCGTTTAGACATTTTGATGAAACAGATGCTAAATACCGTGGTTTCAGTAACAACGTTTAAACGTTTCTCGTAGCAACAGACTAATAACTCCTTTTTACGTTGCGTATAACTTTGGAACCAAGCGATTGCACGAGATTCGAAAGTTGAACGTCTTAATGCCACACATGGTTCTAACTGATACTTCAATGTGAAGTTTATATGTTCATTATCATTATGAATAGGATAGTAAAGTCTAGTGGGTCTAGTTTAGACTAATTCGACTGAAAAAAATTTGTGGGGCCTCTACAGCCATATTTTGAAAACTCCCCCCCCCCCCAGCCCCTCTTGATGGGCCCACAAAACACATTAATTTGCTAACTTTAAAAAAGTGCCATTTTTAACTAGTTTTGCCCAGATTTTCGACACCTTCCCTCGGCCCCTCGATTTTTTTGGGGGCGGGTGGCGGTCTCCCTCCCATAACCCTTGTTTTATATGTATATTGCTCGTAATTCCAACTATTAGTTAATATTATGATGACCTATGGAAGGTATCCTATTTGAAGTGGGACAGACACAACAAAAAAGGGCGTGCGGCTCCCTTCTCTGCTCTCACACTAAAAATATGCCAGCAAGGTCTGATCAAAAGCAAAAGACGTGGCATGATCGTGACTGAAATGTATTTGTTTCTGGATAAAATAACATCTTTTATGTCGTCTCAGGGTTGTATATGCGATTCAGTGCCCGCTAAAATGTGAGTTTATTCGTCAGTTGAGATAGCGCGGGGTAGTCTTGTACAAAGAATGTCTAAGAATAACGTACTTATACTCATCTGCGCCGTGGATAAAGATAGCAGGTGAACTTTGTTAAATGAAACTTCAGCATTTAATTGTTCTTCAGTGTCGTTGTAACGACTTTTTTTAAATTAAAAAATAATTTATTGAGCAGTGAGCACATATGTCACATTTAATTTGTTATATACATGTATACAGTGTTTTTTTTCGTCAAAAAATTTTGCGTCGTCTGACGCACATGCCCAAATTTTTTTGCGTCATTTTGAAAAAAAGTGCGCAGGGCGGTTATAATGCTATCTAAGCGCATGTTTTAGGTGAAAATCACTTTGAGTGAGGACGGCGTTGGCACTGGCCGTCCTCAATTACAAATTTGGGGTTTAAAAAATTTTTCTGAAAAAATTTTCATATTCTACCCTTAAGCAGTGGCGTATATTATATAATACCTCGAAAAACATTCGGGGGGAATGGCTTTTTTTGATTTGTTGTAATGGGTTAAAATGCACTATTTTCAATATTAACATAAAAATGTGAATTGAAAATGGAAGACCACGTTGCCAGAAGTTGCAGGGGTCTGGGGGCTGCAGCCCCCAGGAAAAAAATTGGGAAAATTTTTTGATTTTTAGGCCAAATTTGATGAATTGGAAACGTATCGGAAAATTTTTTCGACCAGACAATAAAAGCAAAAGGGAGAACCCTTGTGTAAAAATTCACTTGTAAAAAGTTGTAATTCACTTCATCTGTAAAAATTCAGAACCCTTGTATTTTGTTGAGAAGCTAAGCAGAGTTTTGAATTTAAGCAGGCTGAAAAAGACAGGATGCAATTTTGCTTGAAAAAGTATATACATAACGGGAACTACAGTAGTTGCAGGGGTCTGGGGGCGACAGCCCCCACAAGCCAAGTATCTGGTGTTTTGAGACTTAACTCAATTCCCCTGGAGACGGCATCAATACGCCAAATTAGGTTGGCAGGAACTGAACTATTAACACTGTATGAAAGCGCAGCTAACTTCAGCAGATATATATATATATATATATATATATATATATATATATATATATATATATATATATATATATATATATATATATATATATATATATATATATATATATATATATATATATATATATATATATATATATATATATATATATATATATATATATATATATATATATATATATATAATAGAATTCTCCTATTCCAAACTTTGATACTGGCGCAGCAATCATCTAAATACCTATTGGCATTAATTGATGCTTTTAAGAAACTTGCTGTTGCTGGGTGTGGCATAATCATAATCTTATCATGATTGATAATGTAAACTGTCATTGAGACCAGTTGTAGCTGTTTAGATCAAGCTTGAAACGTTAGACACATCAGAAAATTTGGCCCAAGTTGCATAACCGGCACCTTTTTGTAAATCCGGCACCAAGGTGCCGGATACAAATTTTAAGTGACTTGATCCGCGCATCAGTTCAAATACACTACATATTATACATACAGCTCGGTGAAGTACCCTACTCCTTAGTAGACCCATAAATCGAGGGTTTCTTTATTCCCGCGAGGGCCTTAACAACACTAACACACACACACACACACACACACACACACACACACACAATGGCGTACCACCCAGTTATATATTAAATAAAAACACACACACACACACACACACAATGGCGTACCCAGAAAAAAAATTCGGGGGGGATGACTTTTCGATTTTTTGTAATGGGTTAAAATGCACTTTTTAGCAATTTTAACACTCGTAAAACGCCTTACAAACGCAAGATTAGGGGTCTGGGGGCGGCAGCCCCCAGAAAAAAATAGGGAAAATTTTCGATTTCCTGGCCAAATTCTGTCAATTGGAGGCGTATCAGAAAGTTTTTCCGGCCAGACCATTAAAACCAAAGGACACAAGGTTGCAGGGGTCTGGGGGCGACAGCCCCCAGAAAAAAATTGGCGATTTTTCCGGTTTTCAGACCGAATTTGGTCAACTGGAGACGTATCAGAAATTTTTCCGACAAAATTTAAAACAAAAGATAGGAGTGTCATATCAGACGGTGTATTCCACAAGTATATAAATGTAGCATAATATACTCGTGTAGATATGCACATGCAGCAGGGGGCGGCAGCCCCCTGAAAAAAATTTGGGAAAATTTTTGATTTTTAGGCCAAATTTAGTCCATTGGAGACGTATCAGAAAATTTTTCCGGCCGGACCAGTCAGATTCTGAGAATCTCGAAGTTCATCGCGATGGGTCAAAAAATGAAATTTGCTGAAACTTTACTGCTTTGCTGGGACTGCAAAAACTGGGATTCATTGCTACGGGTCGAATCCCCACCGACGAAACGGGGCCTGAAACGGTTGCGGTCATGTTCCTGAAAACCTTGTCCGCCATCGACCCCGTCGCCAGCCCCACCCTAGACTTGACTAGGTATTGGGAGTTGTAAGAACTTGGCTTGCGCGAGAGCCAAGACAAAGGGACATTTGACGAAGAAGCCCTGGAATCTTTCTCGTCCACGGTGCAGTTCGTTGACGGTCGCTACCATGTTCAGTGGCCGTGGAAGAAGCCCCTCATGGAGCTTCCAGACAATTATGCTCTGGCTTATGGCCGCCTGAAATCTTTGTGTCGCCGTCTTGGTGACTCGTCTACGACCCGTGAGGCTTATGATGCCGTGTTCCAAGGTCAGCTAGAACAGGGCATAATCGAAGAAGCACCCGTCGTTCCCTCAGGGAACGTCGTGTACTATATGCCGCACCATGCAGTATTTAGCCCTGACAAACCAACCACCAAGTTGCGGATTGTCTTTGACGCTTCATCAAAAGTGCGCAAAGACCTGAACAGCCTGAATGACTGTTTGCACAGGGGTCCCGTGTTCTTGGAAGACTTGTGTGGTCTTTTGTTGCGCTTTCGAACACACCCTGTTGCACTGGTTAGTGACATCGAAAGCAGCCACCGTCGCGCATCACCTAAAGCAGCAAGACTCTGAAGTCGCTCGCCGCATCCTGAGTAACATTTATGTCGACAATGTTATTACGGGTGAAGCTTCTCCTGGAGAAGCCCACCATCACTACTCAGAGGCGAAACAGCTGTTTGCTAGGGCGGCAATGAACTTGCGTGAATGGTACTCCAATTCGACTGAGGTGATCATCCCTCCTGTCGATCGGGGGAAAGAGACTGAACCCAAATTACTGGGCCTTACGTGGAATCCGGAGAGAGATGTCCTCCGGTGCTGCTCTATTCGTCCCGTAGACGTCGATTTGCCGGTGACGAAGCGTCGCATTTTGAAAACCCTACCCCATGTGTTTGACCCGTGCGGTTTCCTTGCTCCTGTTGTAGTCCTGGGTAAAATGCTTATCCAGGATTTGTGGAAACTTGGGCTGGGATGGGATGAATCTGTACCGCAAAATATTGCAGATACTTGGCGGCGTTTTCTTCCCGAGCTGTCGCGAGCAGCCACTGTCGAATGGCCTCGGTACGTCGGGACCGCGGAATACGCGAACTTTGAACTGCACGCATTTTGCGACGCATTTTGCGCTGCTGTCGTATATCTGCGCCAATGCGAAAATTCGCAGCGATCGACGTCGCATATCATGATCGCAAAAACGCGGCTTGCCCCTGTCAAGCAAAAATTAACCATTCCACGCATGGAATTGGTCGTTGCTGTTATCGGTGCTCGCTTGCTTCAGTTCGTATCGAAGCACTTGAATCTTCAAATCGGCAGCACGTACCTGTGGACTGATTCTCAGTGTGTACTGTACTGGCTGCTGAGAGAACAGGTATCTACGCGATTTGTCGAAAATTGACTGCGTGAGCTACGCGACGTCAAGGGCTTACAGTTTCGGCATGTCCCTCAGGATTTTTTTTTTCAAAATCGGCACTGTGTAAATGTTGTGTAAATTAAGAATTTGCTGTGTAAATTAAGGGTATGATGTGTAAATTTTCGAAAGTGTGTATTTATGCATTTTTTAGGTAAAAAATTATTTCTTGCACTTAAAAAAACCCATATTTTGACTTTGCGACTTACGAAACTACGAAAATAAAAATTATGAAGAATGAGAATGGAGTGTACGCTGTGCACCCTAGTGCCAACTGCACCCGAAAAACGCCTTATACGCAGGTTTACAGATCTATTTCATCAGCCAGATTTTTTAATTCCGGGTTTAAAACGTGCCGTGCAGCTTTGAAAGTAATTTGAAGTATCACATACATGTAACTATGTAAGAGCATCAAAATTTTGGGTATATACCCATCCCACCCCTGGTGGCGGACCCCTCTCCCCTGAATCAACCAACCCTCCTCTCCCAAGACTGACGCAATTTTTACATTTTTTTATATAAAAGTTAGGTAAAAATAGCTTAAATTTCATCAAAAATGGCCAATTTTTAAGTGCCAGTTTTAGGAAGCCCGCAGAAACGGGAGATTTTTTGTTTTTGAGTCAAAAAATAGTTAATTTCTTTATTACAAAGCGATCACAGGCCGCAGTTGCCACTTGGCAATTTTTTGTAATTTTTGCTACCAAAATAGGCAGTTTTAGCAATATTTGCGCGGAAACAGGGCTGTGTAAATCAGTGTGTATTTTTATTTTTTGCTGTGTAAATTAGGCGGCCAATGTGTAAATACACCCTATTTTACACAAAAAAACCCTGATGTCCCTACGTCTGACAATCCCGCGGACTTGCCGACTCGCGGATGTGACATTGACACTCTCAGAAACTCTCGCCTGTGGTGGAATGGGCCTCTTTGGTTGACCAAGGGGGTGACACAGTGGCCACGCCAAATTCAAATGGATGTACCTCTCGCTTGGCAAGAGGAACAAAGTCCAAATTTAGAGCAAGCAGTTGTCGCTGCTCAGCCAGCCTCGCAGTCGACAGACAGGCCGATTAATGAGTTGAAATATTCTTCGCTTAGTAAGGTCATTCGAATAACGGCCTATGTCATTCGGTTTGGTTCGAACTGTCGATCACCGATTACCTCGCTTCCCAGAAGCGGGGGCCCATTGAGTCAGAAGGAACTGTCTCACGCTCTCCAATGGTGAGTTCTATGAGTCCAACAGGACAATTTTCCTGTTCTGGTTCATAACCCTGCAGCCCCTAAGGGCATTTGTCGAAGTTTGGGGATATTCAAGGACAATCAGGGCATACTGCGCTGTTCTTTGAGATTGGAATTCGCAATGCTCCCTTATGAAGCTAAGTATCCAGCGTTGATGCCCAAATCAGGTCATTTGGTCGACCGGATAATCATGGACTCGCATCGAAAGGCCCTACACGCTGGGGTTGCTCAGACGTTGGCCCTGGTACGACATAAATTTTGGATCGTTCAAGGTAGAACGGCAGTGAAAAGAGTCCTAAAAAACTGCCGAATCTGTCGTCGGCTCCCGTTTTCGTATACGGGGTTAGACTACCTCGGTCCCCTATTTATGCGAGCGGGGGACACTCAGAAGAAAGTCTGGATCTGCTTGTTTACCTGTGCCGTTGTCGGGGCGGTTCATCTCGAAGTTGTTGAAGACATGACCGTCGGACAGTTCTTGCTCGCCTTTCGTCGATTCGTTGCATTGTACGGCCCTCCACGGGTGATCGTATCAGACAATGCTAAGCAGTTGCATGCAGCATCCAGATTTTTTCGCAAATTGTGGTCCAACGTTCGAGACTAGGAAGCTACGCAAGACATTCTCGTTTCCCACGGTATGGATTAGCCCTTTCTGCCTGAAATGGCACCGTGGATGGGGGGCTTCTACGAGCGGCTTGTTGATGTGGTGAAAAGGGCCCTCAAAAAGAGCCTCTCGACCTCTTTGGTTACTCTTGCGGAACTTCAAACGGTTGTCTCCGAAATCGTTTCGGTCGTGAACTCTCGGCCTCTAGTGTATTTGATTTGATTGATTTGAGCCGTACACCTTTGTCGCCTATGCACCTGCTCTCTCCTATGAGAAGAGTCAGGGGCATTGATTTGGCTAGTCGCGACGACGACCCCGAGTATTTGGACAATCCTTCACCTCATAGTTTGCGAGTTAGGTGGAAGCCATTGCAAGAAATCGTCGCGCGTTTTTGGCGAACATGGAGGGCGGAATATTTACTGAGCCTGAGAGAGCGGGTACCCGCGCATCGTCAGCGTGGTACGACTCCTTGGCACCCTTCAGTCGGCACAGCTGTGCACATCAAGGAGAACCTACCTCGATCATCTTGGCGCCTCGGAGTCATTCAAGAATTACATTCAAGCTCCGATGGGCGCATCCGTTCCGCCACTGTTCGCACAAGTGCAGGATCTGTCCTGCGGCGGCCACTAAAGCTGCTTTACCCCTTAGAGGTTGGAGACGATTCTGTTGTAACAACAGAAAAGGCAGCTTCCAATGGTTCTCCTCCCGTAGGGAGGACATCTCGTAAAGCCGCCATTAAAGCACGCAAGAATGGGCAAACCTACTTTCGTGACTCTGAAGACGACTCCCCTAGATTATAGGCACCGCTTTCCTCTATGGGAGGAAGAGACACTACGCCTCAATGCTTGTTATTGTACTCTCGATTATTGTTTGTGCGTGTTTCAGAGTTCAAACAACAATGAACGACGCTAGCAGTGATCCAAGCGATCCTTCGATCATTTACGTGGGCTCGTCTCATCCCTTGTCGCGGTTTTATGTTCATTATCCCAGGCTAGTGATCTCCGATGACCCCCTGGTCGCTCTCTCGACTATTGAACACGCCAGGTGGACCTTGTCTCTTCGCCAAAGTGGATTCCTACAAGCTGCCTGGGACCTGATCGGGTCTAATTCCACCGCCGAAAATTGTAGCACCTGGGCAGAGACGAATGGCTGCAATATCGATGCGCATTGGATCATTTTCGCCAAAGAGCTGTATGCCTCTATTATTATTGGCCAATTGAACATCCCTAACAGTCCTTTAAGGTTTAGGAGCCGGTGCTAGGACGTACTAATTCGTCTTCGACAACGTGACGGATCCCTATGATCTAGCGTACGTCGATTGGTGCAAGAACGAGCCTCCGTTCGATCGCGACGAACAGGGAAAATCGCACCCGGAGTACATCGACTCTGATGGCTTCCACCTTTCTACGCGCGGAACGTGGAAGATGATTGCTCGCTGGATGAAGGAGCTCCCTTTCTTGGAAAGGGTCTCTTTCACTCTGGCCCCCACTATATATCCGAAGGATATCCGGCCTACTAGGCGCAACCCTCGTTATGCCGATACTCGTGCTCCAACCCCGTACCGCGCCTCGTACCTGATGGCCTATGTACCCAACCTCCCCTGGGGAGTGTCGGGAAAATCCCGATGTGTAGTCTATGTGTGTGCGCCTTTGTGTCATTTGCTTGTGTGTCGGTGTTGGTGTGTGTATATATGTCTCGCTGAGCTGTACGTATATATGCATATTGTATATGCATGCATATATGCGGACAGCTCATTTGCATACGCGGTCTTGTTTTCTGCATTCATTTTGGTCTGTCGATATAGTTGTTACAAACCGCCTGGGAGTTGGCTCGTGTTGTAATTTCGCTCCGGGTTTGGTTCGTATAGTTTTTGCCTTGGTTTTGGTTAAGTTGGAAATTGGTTTTGATATGTCAATTTTTTTGGTCTTGTGTTTATGCTTTAGTATACAACTTCGGAACCTTTGATTTCGTTGATTTTACGCTTTATTTAGTTGCTAATTTGATCAGGCGTTCGTTTGACTTTTGGGACTTTGTTGGGTTTGGTTTATTATTTGGGGACTTTGTTTTGTATTGTTAGCCCACCCGAAATTTAGGCTGGATATAAAAAAGTATTGGTTCTCTAACCGAGTAGTTAGTCCCTGGAATTCATTGCCTGAATCCGTTGTCTGTGCTAAGTCTATATCTGAATTCAAGTCCCGTTTAGAAACCCACAAAAACAACTTAAAGGGTTTTCTAACAGTTTTCAAATGAATTGTTTTTTCGGATGGAATTTCTGTGTATAGCTGCTTGCTATTAGTTAATGCTTTAGGCTGGAGTATGATTGATGTTTTATCTAGTTTTTTTTCTTTCATTCGATTGTTGCTACATATATTTCCATTAATTTTGTTTTTTTTGTTGTTTTGTTTGATAATTTCGCTTTGCTATTTTTTGTTTTGCACTTCTTTTGTCTGTTTTGATTTGTGTATTTCTATTGTCGAATGCGAAGTTCTTTTATTTTCTTTTTGTTTTCTAACACCGTTTGGTCCAATGCGTTTTGAAGTAAACTGATTTGATTTGATTTAATTTGTTAGTATGCTTGTTGATGGACTTGCGGTTTATCAATAAACTGGTTTAGTCCACGTCGCTTCGTGTTAACTCATTTTACTATCGTGTGTGCGTGTGACTGTAACAAAATGACTATGCATTGCGGTGGTGGTACTTTGGTGCATGGGGACCGCACTCTTCCCATAGGGAAGGGAAAGTCCCCTTAACTGTATCAATGGGAAATATTGTGGGCCCAACTTTTTATACAGTCCGCTTAGTTTGTCGACTGGCCCAATTTTCCCCACACATATGGCCGGCTCCATGGTCACTGATGGAGTAAAAACTGTTTTGTGTAAGGATCACAGTTATATGGATGACTTCGTGGAAGCGTTTCTTTTGTTATATCAATGGTAACACGGACGTTACGTAACATTTTTGAAAAATACTCAGTTTACGTAAAATCTTTTTACGCCATAACTTTTTAGCTAGCTGGTAAAAAGTTCTAGTTTTCGGCATCAGTTAGGATATAAGAACTGCTTTCATTTGACACCATAAAAACTATAGGTTACCGCTGACTTATGTGCCGAAAAACGTAAGATTAATTTTGACAAAATAACTCCAACTTTATTGACCTGGAACCAGAGAACCGGGCCACGTCCATCATAATGTAAGCTTATTTCATGTTTACAACATTAAAGCCAGCCCTTCCAAGGTCACGTGGTCGTATTATTATAATTATCACTATATTTAGGATAGTTTTAAAACATACTAATTAAAACATACTAATAAAACATACTAATTAAAACATACTAATTATTATTAATCCTTTGGCGTTTTATGTTGCCACTTTTTAGTATGAAATACTTTAAGGGTATGGACCAAACTTTGGTGGAAGGGTCCCCCCCCTTGAGTAGTTGTGCCTCCCACCTTGGTGACCCCGTGACCTCACTGGGGGCCGGGTCACGTGACGCTCAAAATGAGGGGGTCATCAGGGGTCAAATTTTGGAAATTGAGATTTTGATGTCACTAGGGGTAATTTGAGCCCCTGAACATGAATCCGAGGTCCATTTTTGCGTAGGACCTTCCTGGACTCCCCTATGACCCCCCTCAGGGTATCCCCCTAGGAGGTCCAGGGGTTCCTCAGGGGTCAAATTTTCGAAATTCAGATTTTGATAATTCTAGGGGTAATTTGGCCTCCTGAACACGAATCCGGGGTCCATTTTTGTCTAGAACCCTCGTGGACCCCGCCAGGCCCCGCTCCCTGGGGTACCATGCCCCAGGGGGCCAAAGGGGTCATATTTTCGAAATTCAGATTTTGACGTTTCTGGTGGTAATTTGAGCCCTTGAACACAAATCTGAGGTCCATTTGTGTCTAGGACCTCCATGGACCCCCCTATGACCCCCTCAGGGTACCCCCTTTAGGGGGTCCAGGGGTCCTAGGGGTTAATTTTTCGAAATTGAGATTTTGATGGTTCTGGGGGTAATTTGGCCCCATGAACACGAATCCGGGGTCCATTTTTGCCTAGAACCCTCGTGGACCCCGCTTAGCCCCCTCCCTAGGGTACCATGCCCCAGGGGCCAAAGGGGTCAAGTTTTCGAAATAGAGATTTTGATGTTTCTAGGGGTAATTTGAACTCCTGAACACGAACAGAAGGTCCTTTGTTTAGAATAGAGGGTTTTTGCTTAGAATAGAGGGTCCTTTACCCACTGTCGGCAACCCGTTGTAGCCACCTGACTAGTTCTCTTAGTCCTGACTGTTCCTGTATAAAATTATTGTTGTAGTGAAATCACGTGACGTCATTGACCAATTGAAACTGGCAAAGTATAATTTGGAAGCCAATAAACACGAATTTGATGAATACAAGCAGAAAGCCCAGCGGATTCTTCAGGTAGGCTTAGCCTACGTGTCTCAATTAGACGGTTTATTTTGTTTGTCTCGTGAGTAAACTCCATGGGTAGAATTCTAGAAGAGTGTTCAAGTTAGTCCATCATTAACAGCTAAACGTTGGTTTCTATTTGATTGCTAAAGCTAGTGATTATCTTCAGTGCAGAAAGCGATCAGGCGAGGCGAGCCTTTTCTCAGCGTATAGAATTCGTAATGACAACGCTCTGTAGAACATTCAGAAAGATAAACGATAGTCTGGAAAGCTGAATGTTAAGACTAGTTACCACATTGGCTTAGGGGCGTTGTGATTAAGACTGAGCAGAATCTGCTAGCATATTCTGCTTTCTGCTGCAGTCTGCTCGCCCTTATATTTTCGCCGATTCTGTCATATAATGACAATGACAAATGAGAAACAACTGGTCCGCCCATCGCACTCTGTTGACCTTTCCAACTGACCTTCGCCAAGACATACGTACGTACGTACATCTGTTAGCGTGGCTACTCTGGGGCTAAAAGCTGAGATAAGGTGTCACTTATGTTAGCAACTCACTGAGCATAGTAGTAAGCTATGGCACTTTAGATGAATTGCTGTTCGTTCGTTCACCTGGTAGTGTACCACGTAAGGGGTGTTGTCATTCAGCGGGGCCTTAATAAGCGTCTCTAAGCCCAGTCTCAGCGCTGGCCAGTTGCGCCTTCATCTCAGCCGACTTATGTAAGCCTAATTGACAAGGCGCCAACTGACACTCAATTCACCTTGCAGCTCCCTACGAGTAGGGGCCAGACTAGCTGAGCATACCTCCTATCCAAATTCAACTTTTGACTTTCGGCTAGTTACTACTTTTGCTGGGTAGTTGTGGCCAGCAAGCCTGCAGTGCACGCAAGCACAAACGTACACACTCACACACACACACACACACACTCACACACACTCACACACACACTCATCCACACATAACCACAGACAGCAAAAGGCAATTTATTAAACAATATATTAAGTCCACTGGAAGACGTACGCCAAAACTGATATCAGTTACCTTCATACACGTGGTTATGTGTGGATAAGTGTGTGTGAGTATGTACGTTTGTGCGTGCGTGCACTGCAGGCTTGCTGGCCACAACTACCCAGCAAAAGTAGTAACTAGCCGAAAGTCAAGAGTTGAATTTGGATAGGAGGTATGCTCAGCTAGTCTGGCCCCTACTCGTAGGGAGCTGCAAGGTGAATTGAGTGTCAGTTGTCGCCTTGTCAATTAGGCTTACATAAGTCGGCTGAGATGAAGGCGCAACTGGCCAGCGCTGAGACTGGGCTTAGCGACGCTTATTAAGGCCCCGCTGAATGACAACACCCCTTACGTGGTACACTATCAGGTGAACGAACGAACAGCAATTCATCTAAAGTGCCATAGCTTACTACTATGCTCAGTGAGTTGCTAACATAAGTGACACCTTATCTCAGCTTTTAGCCCCAGAGTAGCCACGCTAACAGATGTACGTACGTACGTATGTCTTGGCGAAGGTCAGTTGGAAAGGTCAACAGAGTGCGATGGGCGGACCAGTTGTTTCTCATTTGTCATTGTCATTATATGACAGAATCGGCGAAAATATAAGGGCGAGCAGACTGCAGCAGAAAGCAGAATATGCTAGCAGATTCTGCTCAGGCTTAATCACAACGCCCCTTAAACTTCAGTAAGCCGTGGTCGCTAGTCTTGACATTGAGATTTTGAGCCAAATCAAAAATACTCGGGTATTTGTGTATTTTTATTGAAATTAGCCAAAGTTTATGGATCTGTGTGAAAAACGGGTCCAAAAGAAAACTTGTTACGTATTTGAAAGTTAGTTACGCGGTAGATGCGTTGCACAGTAACGGCCAAAAAGGTACCCAAATGAGTACCCCTACCCAAATGGGTACCTGGTACCCAAACGGGTCCTGCAGGTACCCAAATGGGTACCCCAGCGTGCATACATGTAACGGGGTCAAAATTTGGGGGGGGCCTCTCCGGCCAAATTTTAGGAACCCCCCCTGGTTGACCAAAAATACCCTAAAATTTGCAAAATTTTGTAAAATTTTCGCAAAAAAGTGCCATTTTTTCTAAATTTTGCCCAAATTTTGCGGACCCTCCCCCCGGCTCCTCGATTTTGGGGAGGGTCCCCCCCACCAACCCCGCCCTCATACATGTATGCCAGCGTATCTGCTTGTGCCCTGCAGGGTACCCAAATGAGTACCCCTACCCAACTGGGTAGTAGGTACCAGAGGTACCCAAATGGGTACCCCCCTTATCAGCCAATCTGATTGCAGCAGCCTTTAGCTCCGCCTACGAGCATGCTACCGTAATCACACTTGCAGGAGTATATGACGTGACGGTGCGGGTAATGCTGGCTCAAGATTTTTTTTAGCATTTTTCTGCCCCAAAGACTTATTTTATAAGACATAAACAAAGTCTTGGCAAACTGATGGAACTTAGTTAAAACTATCATGCATATTTTTATATAACCGCTGTACAAATTGCTAATTTTTTTGCCTTTTTATGCCATTTTTCAAGTATATCTCATTTCAGCTGCGTCTTTGTTAATCAAAATCATTTTGGAAAGTTCCATCAGTAAACCAAAATGCTAAAAAAATTTTGAGCCAGTATTACCCGCAACGTCACATATACTCCTGCAAGTGTGATTACGAGAGCTTGCTCGTAGGCGGAGCCGAAGGCTGCTGCAATCTGATTGGCTGATAGGGGGGTACCCATTTGGGTACCTACCCGTTTGGGTAGGGGTACTCATTTGGGTACACCCAGCAGTCAATTAGATACGCTGGGGTACTCATTTGGGCACCTTTTTGGCCGTTACTGTGCAACGCATCTACCGCGCTGCCAAGCTGGTCGATGGGAAGAGTGTCATACTCTTCCCATTATGTACTCTTGGTTGTATTAACTTATTGTTTGTTCTAACGTTTGTTTTTTGTATTCAGTGCAAGGAGAAGCTGATTGAAGCGTTGCGCAGTGGGGGGGCGGGGGGAGGCGGCAGCGAAGCAGGGGGCGGCGTGTCCTACGTAGAGCTGCAGGCGCGTGTCAGTGAATTGGAACAGGAACGCGATCTCTTGCGCGAGGATGTGCAACAGGCGGACGTGGCCCAGACGGATCTCCGGGCTGAGCTGCACCAGCTGGAATCCCAGATGGCGCAGGAGCAACGGGCCAGTCTGCACAGCCAGCGAGCCCTGCAGGACCAGGCACAGCGCTTTCAACAGGCCGCCGCTGAGTACAGGGAACAGGGGGAAGCCTTGAAACAGGTAGATAGGTATAGAACACAATATGTAATGGGGTCATAATTAGGGGGGCTTCTGTTGCCAAATTTTGCGACCCCCCTGATTGACCAAAAATACCCTAAATGTTGCAAAAATTTCGCCAAAAAGGGCCATTTTTTCTAAATTTTGCCCAAATTCTGAAGACCCTTCCCCCACGGGCCCCGGCTCCTCGATTTTGGGGGGTTATCCCCCATCCCCCCTCATGTATGGTATAGAAGCATATGAGGGAATGGGAGAGACTCCAAGTAAACTTTGGTAACAAGGCTGCAAGAGGTAAAGATCCGGGCGTGTGCTAAAATTACCTTACTGAGTGTAAACATGTATCTTTGCATTCTGCATTTAAAATTGGGCATAATATGTAATAGTTATTTACATCTAAAAAATAAAGATAGCGTCGTCTCGTGGGTTTAAGGTCAAAAAATTGTAGGATCAAGTGAGAGAAAGGATCTTTTGTAAAATAGATTCGCAGACCAGATGTTCTACAATTAACAAATGTTTGGGATTTCGCCGATTTTCTCCTTCAGTCTGGAGCAATAATTAACAAAAGTATTTCGTTAGAACTTTTCAGAATGAAACTTTTTTATACTAATTCTAGCTAGCCCAAGTTCAAGCTTCAAAGCCTAGCCATTTGACCTTTAGCAGGTTTTGACAGGTTTGTATTGTTTTGTTCAGGAAGTGCAGTATTTGCGAGACGAGATGAATCGTCAGCTATTGACGTTGCAAGGCAAGCTACAGCAAAAAGACTCGGAGATTGAACGACTGAGCAATCAGGTATATAACTGGTTATTCAGTATGCTTAATGTCTGATAAGTTAGTCCAGTGATCATACTTAGCCCTGGCTTGAGTTCATACTGTGTGCTGGCTATGCTTTTAATGTTTCAGGTAGCAGCTAAGTGCGTGCTGGGCGCGGGGGAGGGCGAGCTGGAGACCCGCGTGAGGCATTTGACCGAAAACCTGATTCAGAAACAGTCCCTGATCGAGAGCCTGCAGACCGACAGACATACGCTCACTGTGCAGCTGGAGAGGATGGAGGTGGGCACTGGAGGATGTCTCATTGCTCCAGGATTTAGTGCAGCAACTCATTTTAATGGGTTCATTTTTGTTAGTGAACAGTTTGTTAGTTGCAGTTTGAATAGAATTTTAGGATATGACGTAGTTGGCTTATGACAAACAGCTAACAGAAAAGTCCATTTTGTCTAACAAGTTAGTACAGCTGTAGCTCATAGGATGGATTTCACAAAGATGGTTTTTCTAAATCCGGTTTCTACGTACATTCTGCAAGATTTTTGTACTTTCTTTCAGTCCTCCATTTCGAAATAGCCTGTTTCGTTTCGATTTGTGTCGTTTTTTGAACCCTGATTTTAGCTAAAATTGTTTTGTCGTACGAGCCAACGAGAATTAGCCGTAAAAGGCTATCCCTTCTATTCTGGAGCAAAACGGTTTTGCTTACGAACAAACGCACAACCCTTTAGGGACAAATAAGCAGCATTTTGTCTCGGCCCTAGAGTCATTTTTGTTGCAGAAGCTGTACCGTGAGGCGGAGTCCGCTGCGCTGGTCAACGCGTCCACTGTCATCAATATGGGAGGCGGCAGTGACGACAGTTAGTCACAATTAACACCAAGTTGCATAGTCTACGGGGCAAGAGAGGGTGGGCGACCCCCAATTGTTTGGCAATACATATTATCGGACTAAAAGGAGTTGGTTAGAATATTTTGTGTGCTGCTTAAACTTTTATAGTCCCAACGGAAATCTGTCACTAGAATAAACAAAGTAATGTTATAATTGCTGAAAATATTAGCTTGTGTTAGTTCACTATTGTTAGTCTGACTTCCAGTAATTGCTCTAAAAGTTTTCAATTATTAGACTTATACCTGCACTGATTTGAAGCATAATTTCATACCGTTTAGACGCACTAAAGCTAGGCTTGAGTTCAGTCCGGTTCAGTGAGTGGGGTCACGTTCACGCGGACTTTGTCGGGCGGTGCTTTAAGTTAGTGTTTATTGTTTTAGACTCGCTGACTGGACGTATCCCCGGGTTTTTGCGTGAAAGTCCGCTGGATACTGGGCTCTCCAGGGGCGTGAAACGAGCCTATAACACCATCGATATTTTTAGGTATAGGTTTGGTCTACATCAGCGAGTCAATTGTAGCAGTTAGTCGAAGTAGTAGTAGTAGTAGTGGTAGTAATAATAAGAATACATCCTATTATTTACTTTTGGTAGTAGTAGTAGTAGTAGTAGTCGTAGTAGTATTAGTAACAAGTATTTACATAAACTTATGTTTGTGAATATTGCAGTTGCAGGTCACATCCATGCCTTTAATTGTTGCAATGATCATAGTTAACGCGTAGGAAACCCACAGTGCATTTCGCCTATTGTAGAACACTGTGATATCATTTTGTATGGCCGACTCATACATCCGTTACATATGGTCAACCGGCAGTGACAAATTTTGCACCGTTGACTTGTAGGAGTGTGAATCGACCCTTGTGCTGTTTGTGTTTCAGTGTAAAGATTGGTGTTTTCATGCGACGGTATCCCTTCAGCCGAGTGACAGTCTTGCTTTATATGGTATGTAGTATTTTGGTACTGCTATTGTGCTATTTTTATATCTGAATTTGAATATAAATTTGTTTCGGTTGTTTATTGAGAAATTGTGTAATAGTAAACTGAAAGTTTTTCAATCAGTTTAGCTGAAAAATCACTAAAATACTCCCAAAGGTAGCAAGCCTTATTAATGATGTTTTTCCATTTACACCCATACTGTGAATTAATAGTGAGTTAACTTTTTGTCACTTTCTTAGTGCTTATCAATACATCAGCGATATGTAGTATAAAAATGTGTTACGCACAGAATCTGCACGCTGATTGGCTGCCTACCTGTTCAAAGCCTGGTTCATACTCGTCCCTAAGCATTGTCCCTGTCCTTAAGCGCTGTCCTTGTTCCTGTCCTTAGGTGTCCTTGTCCCTGTCCTTAAAGAAATGTCCCTAAGGTCTACAGGAAATGTCCTTGTCCCTGTCCTTAGGGGTGACTGATTCATGCTCCTTGAGGACAACGGAATAGTCTTTCTCACATGAACTAATGCTCAAACGTCATTGGATAAAATGCGTTTTTTTAAAGTACCTTAAAAAAGTTATCAACCCCATTTATAGGCTGAAAAAATAAAATTAAAAAGTTTTGAATATGGGATTCGAACTCTATCCATAGGTTGGGAAGCAAAAATCATAACCACTCGACTTCCAGGGGATGGAATTTGGAGTACTAGAAGAACATCTTTATGAACTTTTAGTATATTTCAGGTTGGGACAAAAATTGAAAACCAAATATTTTTCACGCAAAAAATGTGATAAATAACCCAAAAAGTACTATATAACTAATACCGCAACACAAGCCCACGTCATTCTTTCTTTAGTAGGCGATTTAGTCCGTGATTGGCTGTTCTTCGTGTCATATGTAGTAACTGCCGGATTTTGATTGATTGCTTAAGGACAGGGAAAAAGTAGAACATTGCTCAACATTGCTTAGGGACACAGGGACAGTCCTTATGGCTGCTTAAGGACAATCCCTAAGCTGCTTTGGGTAGATGTCGAGTGTAAGCGTGCACGAGCACGAGATTTTACCCCCCCCCCCCACCCCTAGGCGTTATATGCGCTTTTTGCGCTATTTTTGTGTCCAGCTCAAAAACGCCCCCCCCCCCCGCTATTTGCGCTATACACGCTACGACAGGTACCCCCCTCCCCCCCTCCACCCCCCCCCCCGCTATCAAAGTGCTATAAGCGCTATATGCACCTAAAATAGCGGCTATAGCGCTTCGGAAAATAGCGCTTTTTTGGCAAATTATAGCACATTTCAAAATCCGAAAAATATCAAAGTGCTATAATAGCGCATGGCAGGTGCTATTTTTTTGAGGCGCTATTTTGACTTATATAAAATTTTTAATTTATCCGATAGCGCATATAGCACCTGACGGTGCTATGTTTTGCGCTATTTAGGCGCTATTTTGTGCTGTCGGCTATTTTAATGAAAACTTTTATGCTTGTTAGTACGTATAAGATCTCTCAATTAAAATTAAGAAGTTTAAAATTCTTTTAAACTTTTACTTTGTGTTTTGATAGACGATATTAAAAAATAGCGCATATAGCAATACGATAGCGCATCAAAGTGCTATAAGCGCTATCAAGAGTACATAATAGCGTCTCACTCTATATAGAAGAAGAGTGAGACACTCTCCAGCCTGCCTGTGTTCTAGCACAGGCAGATGCGCTGGTCGTTTTCAGGCTACATGTTGACATTCTATGCAACATGTGACTGGCCAATCAGAAGCGAGCTTCTATTCTCTGATTGGCAGACGCCTGTGCACGTGCTCCAATCATAAAACGGGATAGGGATTAAGGTTAATAACTCATTATTTATTCATAGTCTTCTTGTAAAAACATTAAAAAAGGTTTGCAAATACCTTTGGGGATATTTTTGCAAACTTTCAGCGAAATTGATTGAGAAACTTTTAAGAAATTCAGAAAAGTTTATATCTCAAAAGTTTCTCAATCATTTTCGCTGAAAGTTTGCCAAAATATCCCTAGAGGTATTTGCAAACCTTTTTTAATGTTTTTGCAAGCAGACTATGAATAAATAATGAGTTATTAAGCTTTTATCCCTATCTTAATGCTTATCAACGCATCAGCGATTATATACTAAAGTGTGTTACGCAGGGAATCTACACGCTGATTGGCCAGTCACATGTTGCATAGAATGTCAACATGTAGCCTGAAAACGACCAGCGCATCTGCCTGTGCTAGAACACAGGCAGGCTGGAAAGTGTCTCACTCTTCTTCTATATAGAGTGAGAAGCTATTATGTACTCTTGGCGCTATTTTTCTCATAAGCTTAAAAAATAACGCTTATAGCACCTGAGGGTGCTATTTGCGCTATTTAGGCGCTATTTTGTGCTATCGGCTATTTTAATGAAAACTTTTGTACTTTTTAGTACGTATAAGATCTCTCAATTAAAATTAAGAAGTTTAAAATTCTTTTAAACTTTTACTTTGTGTTTTGATAGACGATATTAAAAAATAGCGCATATAGCAATACGATGGCGCATCAAAGTGCTATAAGCACTATTTTTTCATAAGCTTAAAAAATAGCGCTTATAGCACCTGAGGGTGCTATTTGCGCTATTTTGTGCTATTGGCTAATTTATTGAAATTTTTTCTACTTTTTACTACGGATACGATCCCTCAATAAAAAAATAATTTTAAAATTATTTTCAAGTTTTGGTCTGTCTTCTGGGCGACGATATAAAAAAATAGCGCATGTAGCAAAACGATAGCGCATCAAAGTGCTATAAGCGCTATTTTTTCATAGGCTTAAAAATAGCGCTTATACCACGTGAGGGTGCTATTTGCGCTATTTAGGCGCTATTTTATGCTATAGGCTAAATTACTGATAATTTTTGTACTTTTTACTACGTATAGGATCCCTCAATTAAAAATAAAAATTTTAAAATTATTATTTTTAAATTTTCATTTCATGCAAAATAAAAGCCTAGAATGTAAGAAGATTCAGTAGGCGCCCCCCCCCCCTCCCCCCAGTTCTTGGGTTTGTAGGACTTTCCATCCCTCGCTCCTATTAGTCAAAATTGTAGGCAATCACCCAACATGACTTTCCATTCTTCGCTCCTAGTGGTTAAGGTGGTAGTTGCGTTTTCGAGGTTTTTGTGATTTCTATGTAAACTTTGCGCCACCAGTACTCAAGTTATAAGTGACGCCTGAGCAGGAATTTTTAGGACAGTACTGTAAAGGTCAAAATCCCCAGGCATGTCTCTCACTTTTTCGAAATTTCACCTGTGGACATTTTTAGAGGGTTTTAATTACAAAAAATATCTTAAATTTTCGGTGCGTTTGCTTTTCAGCTATTTTCTCAGTAAATTGACTAGTTATTAAAAAAGTAAAAGTGGGGGACATGCCTGGGGATTTTAAACATGTCAAAAGCCTTACCAACTTTAAGCCCCAACAGGTAATCGTATGATTCAGAGCTGTGGCGCAAACTTTTTGTAAAAAATTGTAATATTTTGGAAAGGACCTTTCTTTAGTCGCTTATACTGGAAACAAAATCACAGGTTAAATTTCAATGCATGGCATACATTTAGAAAACATATTGTTCTACCTAATGCAAAAGACCGCTTGTGATTTGAATTTGTAATCGCTGAGCTATGGCTTTTCAAAAAAACACCTAAAAACGCAATTACCCCCTTAAGCAAACGGAAACCCTATAAAGATAAGAAGATTCAATAGGCGCCCACCCCCCCCCCTCCCCCCAGTTCTTGGGTTTGTAGGACTTTCCATCCCTCGCTCCTATTAGTCAAAATTGAAGGCAATTATGCAACATAACTTTCCATTCTTCGCTCCATTTAGTGGCCAGTGTGGCCGAGTGGTTACGGTGTTCGATTTCCATCATCTGGTCGGTAAATGGGTACCACAATAACGTGGAAAGGTAACAGGAGTCCGTGTAGGGCATTATGCCTGAGGGGCCGGCCCCCCCCTCCACGGATGTAGTCACTCTTGAAGTGGCACCCCTGACGCTCCAGGACTTTGTAACGGAGATGAGCACCGCACCCGAGGGCGAACACGCCAAATGATAGTTATCTATCCGCGGGGGTTACCTATTCTTCGCTCCTATTGGTTACGCAAAATGAAACCCCAGAAGGATAAAAAGATTCAGTAGGCTCAAACCCCCCCACCACCCCCCGGTGTTGCGTTTGTAGGGCTTTCATCCTTTGCTTCTATTAGTAAAAATTGCAGGCAACCTTCCAACATGCTTTATTACTCAAGAAATACTTACTGATTCCAAATTCTAAATTTTAGAAATACCAAATACTCGTAACGTTAGGTAAATAAAGTATTCTCCAACATATTAATATTCTACTAAAAACAGATCATTAAAGGAAATAACCAAAAAACATATATATATATATATATATAGCTTACTTGTTAAGCAGGAAAAGAACGAGAAATAATTTAAGGCAATAATGAGTTAATAATCATAATAATATAATAATAAATAATCGAGTCCAAACGGCGTCCAAGTGCCTAAATAGCCTATAAGCGCTATTTTTTAAGCCTACGAAAAAATAACGTCGACTAGAACACAAACAAAAATGTAAAAGTAATTTTAAAATTATTCTAATTTATTGAGGGACCGTATACTTACTAAAAAGTACAAAAATTGTCAAAAAATTAGCCAATAGCACAAAATAGCGCCTAAATAGCGCAAATAGCACCCTCAGGTGCTGTAAGCGCTATTTTTTAAGCCTACGAAAAAAATAGCGTTTATAGCACTTTGATGCGCTATCGTTGTGCTATATGCGCTATTTTTTTATATCGTCGACCAGAACACAAACAAAAATTTAACAAGCAAAGCTCAATGCAAAATGGGCGTGGACATATCAAACTTATATTATCACTCTGTGAAAAACCTGCACCGCTGCAAACAATCATAACAGTCAGAATTACCGAAATTGTATGCATCTATTATCGCATCCACAGGTGTGAGATTTGGTTTTGTAACGGCCGCTTGCACCAACCTTATTCTCGAGCTTTTCTTATTCTTTTGCTAATTTCGAGTGCTGCTCACCATCTTACAATTTTCAAAAACTATAATCAATGTATGGTAATTAGTTAATGTGGACTTATTATCGAGGAAACAGTGAAAACAAATCTAATGAATAAGTCCTTAGGGTTGAATGAGATCAGCTATTCCTGAGTTATTCTATTCTCGAGCTATTCTATTTTGGTGCAAGCCAGTGTAAGTGTCCGCTGTTTAGTGTACCGTTAAGTTTGAGCGATCCTTGTATATTGTGTGAAACTGTGAGATAGTACTGAGTATTAAAATGTGAACACTGTGTGATACTGTGTAAATAATTTGAGATAAAGAATGCAAGTCTGATTACTATTCTTTAGTCGAATATAGTTCGCAAAGTCTACCAACAGCAAACCCAGATAAGTATGTATGTACAGCAGACAATAAATGCAGTCAACCACACATAGCAACACAGCAGCAGCACAGACACATTTGGTGCACACACTCACGTTCACATACACCCGCACAATCACATGAGTCAAAACCTACAGAAACGCACACACAAAACCTTCCAAAATACACGTAATCAACCGACAGACTCATTCTAAAGAAGCCTGCAGCGCTGTGGCGCAGCAGGAAAAATAATTATAAAATTATTCTAATTTATTGAGGGACCGTATACTTACTAAAAAGTACAAAAATTAGCCAATAGCACAAAATAGCGCCTAAATAGCGCAAATAGCACCCTCAGGTGCTATAAGCGCTATTTTTTAAGCCTACGAAAAAAAAATAGCGCTTATAGCACTTTGATGCGCTATCGTTGTGCTATATGCGCTATTTGTGCACTATTTTTTTATATCGACGTCCGGAACACAAACAAAAGTTTTAAAATACTTTTAATTTTTTTTTGTCTATTGAGGGATCGTATACGTGCTAAAAAGTACAAAACTTTTCAATAAGTTAGCCAATAGCACAAAATAGCGCCTAAATAGCACGCTCAGGTGCTATAACCGCTATCCAAGAACAGTATCACTATTTAAAGGGATATTAACACAAACACCAATAGGCCAGCGTACCTCAGTTGGTACAGCATTAAGCTAGCAATCTAGCAATGGGTGGTTCAAATCCCCCCTGGCCATTTTTCTGTAGAAGTTTCATTCAGATCCAAAAAAATAGCACATATAGCACTTTCGATAGCGCTTATAGCGCAAATAGCGCATATAGCACTCGCAAAAAGCGCTATAGCGCAAATTGCGCATATAGCACTTTCGCTGGTGCCTGGGTTTTTTTTTTCGCTGGCAAATTTTCGCAATTTTGCGAAAAATCTTTTAATTTTTTTTCGATAAATCATTTTTTTTCTCCTACCTTTTCTTTCTGCTCACTACAGCAGTCTCCTTTACATTTTAATAATAAAACAACACCGCTCTACACAACATAAACACTCACATCATTCTCACCACTTTTCCCCAACAAAAAGCTATCTCCACAACAATATATATAGCGGCGCCGTGATAATTATGTATTATTTTTCACCACTCTCACTACAAGCGATGCTCAGCCCTAAAGCAATCTCACTCGACCCGGCGACGGCCAAGGACCGAGCTAGGCCTGAAAACGCTAACAATTTGAACTGTTACATAATTACGTCATCTCCGACTCCTGTCTATAGTGTTACATGCAGTCGGTGTGATAAGACATGGAAGGATATGTTCCCATTTACAGTCAGTAGAAACATCAAGTCACACAGTGGCACGGGTCCGGGCTTCGAAAATCAGAAATCTTCAATTTTTAATTTTTAGGGGCAATTTTGGCGACCTGGGGCCAATCGTAATTTTTCCCCAAAACCACAAAATCCACCTCACGACCTTACCTCCACCTCCTCACTCGTCAAAATTTTTCGCAAATTTGAATGTTAAAATTTCATCCCGCAATTTTTTCGCATGCGAAACTCCAAAATAGCGCAAATAGCGCATATAGCACTTCCAAAAAAGCGCTATAGCGCAAATAGCGCATATAGTTTCTTCTGCACCTTCGATAGCGCATATTATAGCGCTATATTCATATTTTGTTGAAAAAACGACGAACATTTGTTTTTCAACGACGAACATTTGTTTTTCAACGACGAACATTTGTTTTTCAACGACGAACATTTGTTTTTCAACGACGAACTTGTCCTATAATTACGTGTTATGTTCGTCGTTGAAAATGTTTCGATCAATCCAAAATTTTCAACGACGAACATTTTCAACGACGAACATTTTGCTTCGATAAATCGGGCCCTGCTGTGCTGCAGGTTTCAAATTTCAATTGCGCTAAAACCATAGTTAAACAAAATCTACGAAGTTCGTAACGAATCAGGCAATATTTCGTAATGAAATTAAGTACAAATCATATAAAAACGTACGTAAAACCATGGTTTAGTAAAGCCACTTTTGTGAAATCCACCCCCAGAGTAGAGTTGTTTCAATTATTTCGTTTAATCATTGCAACCCACTTTCAATTTCAATGTTAATTATTGATTGATATTGAAATTGAAAATATTTGGGCAAAAAATTGATAATGGTATTGAAATTGAAAATATTTTAATTGAAATTGAAACTACGCTTTCAATTTCAATATCATTATGCTGGCTTGATTCCGGCAATGGAACGAAGTCTTGTCAATACAATATATAGTTCCTTCTTTGAAGGAACAAATTATTTGGGCATTATTTCGCCAAAGCAGTTTTGCTCATAGTTTGCAAAAAGAGAACTTTTTGCTTTGAAATTTTATGTTCACTGAGCAACTAGTACGATACTGTATGGTACCAAATAATCATTTCCTGACCCAAGACTGCCGATATTGACAAATATCTTGGACCAATCGCCATTTGTAAACCAGACATCACACAAAAGGGACATGAAAGATCAGGAAAACGAGCGTGATATCATATTGACCAGCTCGTGAAGTACACATAACGTGTCGACGCACGTAGATTGAGAGTTACAAACAATTACAATAATAGTGGTTTATTTAAAAAATGTCTCAGCAATTACGCTGAATAATTGAAAATTAATTGAAATTGAAAATATTTCGAGAAAAAATTGACAATTGTATTGAAATTTAACATTTGGGCAAAAAATTGATAATGATATTGAACTTGAAAATAATTCCATAATTGAAACAACTCTACCCAAGACCAAGAGTTGTCCAAGTTTGATACACTGAGGTGTTTAAAGCTGGGCATTGGGCAATGGATAAGCCACCGAGGCATCTGTAGGGTCATTGCTTGAGGGTGCGACTATTGTGTATTGTCATGATGGATGCCCCAAAATGTGGGCACACCTTCCTCCCGTTGGTGGGGGGATCCCCTTCCCCTGAATCCACTAATTTTTGACCCTCCCCCATGGTCTTTTTTGTTGTTCTAGCTCTTGCTGCATGTGTGGGTGTTCCTAGTGCTCCTGACCTATTCCCCGGAGGTGCACACTGCGGCCTCGCTGGGGGGATATAGCACTTTTTGGGAGTTCTATATCCCCCCAGCGCATATAGCACTCCCAAAAAGCGCTATAGCGCAAATAGCGCATATAACACCCCCAAAAAGCGCTATAGCGCAAATAGCGCATATAGCACCTTCGATAGCGCATATAGCGCAAATAGCGCATATAGCACCCCGAAAAAGCGCTATAGCGCAAATAGCGCATATAGCACCTTCGACTGTGCATATAGCCCAAATAGCGTATATAGCACTCCCAAAAAGCGCTATAGCGCATATAGCACCTTCGATAGTGCATATAGCGCAAATAGCACTCCCAAAAAGCGCTATAGCGCAAATAGCGCATATAGCACCTTCGATAGCGCTTATAGCGCATATAGCATTCGCAAAAAGCGCTATAGCGCATATAGCACCTTCGATAGTGCATATAGCGCATATAGCACTCCCAAAAAGCGCTATAGCGCAAATAGCGCATATAGCACCTTCGATAGCGCATATTATAGCGCAAATAGCGCATATAGCACCCCCAAAAAGAGCTATAGCGCAAATAGCGCATATAGCACCTTCGATAGCGCTTATAGCACATATAGCACCCCCAAAAAGCGCTATAGCGCAAATAGCGCATATAGCACCTTCGATGGCGCATATAGCGCAAATAGCACTCCCAAAAAGTGCTATAGCGCATAAAGAAGCGCTATAGCACAAAAAGTGCTATTTCGATTTCGCTTACATGCGTTTGTTACCCTGCTTAGGGACAAGTATGAATCAATCGCTGCTTAGGGACAGGGAAAAAGAAAAGGATAGCAGAGAAATTTGAATCAAACCCGCATAGGGACAGGGACATTTCTTGGGGACAAGGACAGTCCTTAAGGACGAGTATGAACCGGGCTTAACGAAACTTTAAGGGTGGATTTCACAAAGGTGGTTTTACTAAACCATGGTTTTACGTACCTACGTTTTTATTTGATTTGCACATAATTTCATTACGAAATATCACCTGACTCGTTACGAGTTTCGTCGATTTTCTTAAACCATGGTTTTAGCTCAGCTGAATTTTCAACAAAACAGAGACCTGGGCCCGATTTATCGAAAGAAAATGTTCGTCGTTGAAAATGTTCGTCGTTGAAAAAGCAAATGTTCGTCGTTGAAAAACAAATGTTCGGCGTTGAAAAACAAATGTTCGTCATTGAAAAACAAATGTTCGTCGTTGAAAAATTTTTCAACGACGAGCTTTGGCTTTTTAGGACATTATTATGTTCTAACAGACAAAAGCTAGTCGTTGAAAAATCCATTTTCAACGACGAACATTTTGCTTCGATAAATCGGGCCCTGCTGTGCTGCAGGTTTCAAATTTCAATTGCGCTAAAACCATAGTTTAACAAAATCTACGAAGTTCGTAACGAATCAGGCAATATTTCGTAATGAAATTAAGTACAAATCATATAAAAAAAACGTACGTAAAACCATGGTTAGTAAAGCCACTTTTGTGAAATCCACCCCCAGAGTAGGGTTGTTTCAATTATTTCATTTAATCATTGAGACCCACTTTCAATTTAATGTTAATTATTGATTGATATTGAAATTGAAAATATTTGGGCTAAAAATTGATAATGGTATTGAAATTGAAAATATTTTAATTGAAATTGAAACTACACTTTCAATTTCAATATCATTATGCTGGCTTGATTCCGGCAATGGAACGAAGTCTTGTCAATACAATATATAGTTCCTTCTTTGAAGGAACAAATTATTTGGGCATTATTTCGCCAAAGCAGTTTTGCTCATAGTTTGCAAAAAGAGAACTTTTTGCTTTGAAATTTTATGTTCACTGAGCAACTAGTACGATACTGTATGGTACCAAATAATCATTTTCCTGACCCAAGACTGCCGATATTGACAAATATCTTGGACCAATCGCCATTTGTAAACCAGACATCACACAAAAGGGACATGAAAGATCAGGAAAACGAGCGTGATATCATATTGACCAGCTCGTGAAGTACACATAACGTGTCGACGCACGTAGATTGAGAGTTACAAACAATTACAATAATAGTGGTTTATTTAAAAAATGTCTCAGCAATTACGCTGAATAATTGAAAATTAATTGAAATTGAAAATATTTCGAGAAAAAATTGACAATTGTATTGAAATTGAAAATTTGGGCAAAAAATTGATAATGTTATTGAACTTGAAAATAATTCCATAATTGAAACAACCTTACCCAAGACCAAGAGTTGTCCAAGTTTGATACACTGAGGTGTTTAAAGCTGGGCATTGGGCAATGGATAAGCCACCGAGGCATCTGTAGGGTCATTGCTTGAGGGTGCGACTATTGTGTATTGTCATGATGGATGCCCCAAAATGTGGGCACACCTTCCTCCCGTTGGTGGGGGGATCCCCTTCCCCTGAATCCACTAATTTTTGACCCTCCCCCATGGTCTTTTTTGTTGTTCTAGCTCTTGCTGCATGTGTGGGTGTTCCTAGTGCTCCTGACCTATTCCCCGGAGGTGCACACTGCGGCCTCGCTGGGGGGATATAGCACTTTTTGGGAGTTCTATATCCCCCAGCGCATATAGCACTCCCCAAAAAGCGCTATAGCGCAAATAGCGCATATAGCACCCCCAAAAAGCGCTATAGCGCAAATAGCGCATATAGCACCTTCGATAGCGCATATAGCGCAAATAGCACATATAGCACCCCGAAAAAGCGCTATAGCGCAAATAGCGCATATAGCACCTTCGACTGTGCATATAGCCCAAATAGCGCATATAGCACTCCCAAAAAGCGCTATAGCGCATATAGCAGGGTTTATTTTTTCATTTTTCTTGGTGGCCAGCTGGCCACTAGACCCAATATTTTAGTGGCCAATGGAAAAATTTAGTGGCCAATTTGAAAATGCGTTCACAATTTACTGAGTTAAAAAACACTGAAACTTACCTAGCCGAGAGGCCTGTCAGCTTCCAGAAGCAAGTAAATTTAGAAAGTTTACGATTTTTTTTTACATTACAAACCACGAATTCACTAAAATGTCATTTTTGCATTGACAAAACAGCTACAACGATACACTTCATTGTATATATATTAAGCAAAGAAACTGCCAACAATGCACTCATGTACACAATACACATACTATATACACATATTGTCATGAGAGACAAACCCACAGAGTCGCAGGGGTTCGGGGGCGGCAGTACCCAGAAAAAAATTGCATAAAAACTTTAGTTTATTGGTCGAGTTTGGTTAATTGGAGACGTATCAGAATTTTTTCAGCTGACAGGATACATGTAACGGGGTCAAAATTTTTGGGGGGCCTCTCCGCCTCCGGCCAAATTTTGGGGACCCTCGCACCTGATCGGCCAAAAAATTTTGCAAAATTTTGGCAAAAAAGGGACTTTTTAAATTTGGCCCAAATTTTGGGGAACCTGCCCCCCGGCTCGGCGATTTTGGGGGTCCCCCCCCATCCCCCCCTCATACATGTATGGCTGACAGTAAAGGTAAATCAAAAGGGGGAACGTCACATTACAGTGTATTACACAAGTAAATGCAGCATAATGTACACTCATGTACACATGCATGATGCATTGGCTTTGATGAAGGATAACAATAAGGTTGGATAATAATAAGGCAAGCCACAACATTGAAAGGTTCTTGGGGTAGCAGCCCCCAGGAAAAAAAGAAATTTTTCATTTTTCGGACAAATTTGGTCAAGTGGAGACATATGGGAAATTTTTTCAATCAGGCAATAAAAACCACAGGGAAAACCCTTGTGTATATACAATTTTCACTTGGTTAATTTTTGGGAGGGGGGTGCGGCCGCACCGCCGCGCTCACCCCTAGATCCGCCCCGCCCCCCGATATAGAATAGTATATAAAAGTCCGCTTTGTCAGTTTCAACAAAAATTTTGATGAAACGGAAGCTTTCTT
>JASANF010008908.1:0-22262 GCA_030248245.1 Trissonchulus sp. WLG1_4
AATAGTAGCTAGACACGGTGTACCTCGGGAAATTTTGACAGATCGTGGTGCAAATGTTCAATCCGTATTAATGCAGCAAGTTTACCTGGGCCCAATTTTTCGAAAAAAATGTTCTCCGTTTAAGTTCTCCGTTTTTAGAAACCCTGCGTTTAAGTTCTCTGTTTAAATGTTCGCCGTTCAAGGCCTTCCGTTTAACTGTTCTACGTGTATTAAACGGAGAACTTCTAAACTGAGCGATTCGAAACGGAGAACTTAAACGGAGAACTTTTTTTTCGAAAAATTGGGCCCAGGTCTGTGGGTCTGTCAAATTCCAAACCACAGCTTACCATCCTCAAGCTAATGGTATAGTAGAGCGTGCTTGCGGCACTATTCGGGAACTAATACGTAGGTACGTAAATCAGCAGCAGAAGGATTGGGATCTTATTCTCCCTTGGGTTATTATGACCTACCGAGCGTCTCCGCACGACACCTTGCGGGAAACTCCGTTCTTTTTGCTGCATGGTAGGGATATAGTTTTGCCTATAGATTTGTGCGACCCTGATATAGGTGGCGATCACCTATCAGTAGATCAATATAAGTCTGACCTAGTTGAGATATTGGGTGAGTCTTGGGAGATCGCACCGTCTAATATCCAAAAAGCGTTACAGCAACGGAAAGAATGGTACGATAAGAAGGTGAAAGCTAAAGTATATACTGTGGGTGATATCGTATATAAGAACGTACAGAGTGTACCGGTAGGCCCGGGTAAATCACCGAAGTTAGCACCTAGGTACGATGGAGCGTTTAGAATAGTGAAGGTGCATGATAACTTCAATGTTGATATAGCACCAGTAGTTGGCACTACTAAATCTAAGATCGAAACGGTACATGTAAACCGACTAAAGAAAGTTGCACTGAAGAATGACACCTCACCCCCACAACCTAAGGTTGCACTTCGGGACCCTCCTATTAACCCTACCAAAACTGTTGCACCATCAGTATATAGTCAGTAGAATGCTGAATCTGAAAACTCGGTAGAAATGCTGGCACAAGCTGGCATTTTCACCCACAGGGAACAACAGGACCCCATGCCTATCTTGGGATTTCTACCGGAGCATTCTGCTAACTAAAATTTTACGAAAACTTTTCTTGTTGCACTGGCCAAACTAACAAAATTTGGCATGGTGGAAAGAAGGAATCCTCACAGGTTGGCATCGACCCAGTGCGTAATGGCAAATCCACCAAAACCACTTATCTTCCCCATACCCCCCCCTATGATTGCACGTTTATGTATATATGTACGAAATTGTGTAAAATTGTATATATAATTGTACTTTATTTTTTTTGTTTTAGTGCTAGTCGGGTCGTACCGCGCAAGTTTCGAATCGATCGATTTCCCCAATGGCTTCCAATAGTGCGGGGGCAGCTAGGCCCCCTTTCTCTGATTCTGATTCAGATGAGCGCCCAGTAGCTTGGGCGGAGAACTATAGCGATTCGGTGTTGGAGACTAGTAGTGGGGATTCGGAGCCGGAGTTTTCGGCCCAACAACAGAGGAAACGTCTGGCTCGCAGACGTTGCCGACAGCGGCAAGCCCGGTACTTGGGAAAAAGTCTACCTCGGGAGGGCTCCCGTCAAATATCCCTGGAGCGCGTACGACCGACCCGGCAGCCGTATCGGGTAACGACAGTGGCCCGATCACCAAACGACGTCACCCAAGAACTGCAGTCGCGCTGGCAAAACGACGGACAACGGTTCACGACCCCCCAGCAAATTGCCGACGCCCAGTTGCGCGCCACATGGAATCAACTGGCTCTGGTGATACCGGATGGCGTGTTCACTCATGTACCGCTACGTGGACCCGGCGACCAACCACGTACGGGAGCTGAGGCATCGGGCGTATTCCATCACTCTCCCGACGGCGGAAGACTGGTATCATCATGACCGGTGTGTCTTCGTGGGATGATACGACATGGCGGAGTGGCTGCGTAGTGCTGACGGACGCGCTGCTCATGGCGGCACCGTTAAGCAGACCATCGACCGGGAACTGAAACGCATGCCCATGGACGCTGTCTGGCGTCAAGGACCCCGCCTGGTCACCGCCTATCAGTTGGTTTGGGAAAAGTTTTATGCCCAACCACCTCTGCGTGAGTTTCTAGTGGCGAACGCCCATAAGCTGTTTGCAAAGGCAGCTCCTAGGGCCACCTATTGGGGTACAGGAGTGGACATTGACAGAGGCCGAGTAGCGGCGCATGTGCCCTCCTACACCATGGAAAACATCATGGGTGCGTTATATACGTCGGTTGTTTTGTGGTTTGTGCAGTTAGGGCCAGGAGAAGGCCTTTTTGATGATTCAGGCAAGGGCCGCACGTCAATGACGACCCTGGAGAAGATGGAGTGGCACGAGGTGATCCGGAAGCGCATGGACAACACTGTGGCGCGATTCCATCAGGGTTTGTCACACCCGCCTTTTGTGGACGCGCAGGGGACATCGCATCCGCCCCATCATGTGCGCTATCCGCCCATTGACCCGCCATTTCACCCCGGGCCACTAACATCGCTGGCTTGGCTGGCATGCCGCAGACCTGGTACTACCCTGCTGCAGCCCTCCTCCAACCCGGCGGCGCCAAGCACAGGACGCAAAACCACAAACGGGAGCGCAAACTCCGGGCAGCGTGTTACTAAGTGAACTTGTGTTACTTGTGAGCGTGTTACTAAGTGAACTTTAAATCTTTTATAGTAACAGGAGTCTGGAAAAAAAGGGAAAAAGGAAAACGAAACCGAATTTTTAAAGGTATATAATCGGGTATTGCGCTACGGCGAAAAGCTGCAGGGAGCATGTTTTTTGCCAAAAAGGCCTTACTTTATGGTATTTTTACTGACAGCACTGTTAGGTGTGATACTTAATATGCTTTTCCTTTTAGGAGCGGTATATTTCCTATTGTTACGAACTTTTTCTTCTTCTGATTCTCAAAAATTTGAAGTTAAAATCTATAATAGGAGGCGTGTGCTATGCCGCATTCGTCCTCCTATAGACTTTAAAATATGACCTAGTATGGAATTGGAAAAAGGGTCTGAAAAGCTGATTTTGAAGATAGTTGAAATGGCCAAAATTGTTGTGTAATTGGTATTTATTGTCATTGGTATTACTACGTGTGTGTAAATTTTTCCTATTGGACTCTTAAAATCGAGTAATGGACTTGCTACAAATCGCTCTAATTGCACGGATTTGCATTACTGCTCATAATCCGGACTGTATATATTGCCATCTATACGCCATCATCATGACTCCCCCTATCAACGATTCGGTCCCCCAAACGTTACCCGATATTCACTAACCATCACTCAAAGAAGGGAACTGTTACCTGAAATTTTGTCAAAATTGTGAACTGATCCATTTTAAATTATTTTCCCGATTAATCTCCGTGTAGCCAGTGCTCAGAACTCGTCACCACTCAATTTGTGACTCATTTCACTCGAATTTGACCCCCCCCCCGATTGTGATTAATCAATTATAATATTGTGATTACCTTGTTCTTCCCAGTACTCACTGTCTGTCTGATTTTGAGTTGGTATTTTGTAATTTTGATAATTTTATATTTTTGTTAGTTATTACGACCCGCTCGCTCGCTGAAACCCCCCCTAGCCTAGAAAACCCCCCTCAGCGTCTGAGCGATGCCGCCCGGTGCGCTAAGGGAAATTTTCTAGTCCCCTCCGATCATTTTTGTTACGTACATGTTATATATCAAGAGCACACAGAGCCACCATGTGTGAAACATGGCGACTCTGGCCCGCCACCTCGCTAGGTGGCGGTGTGCAGCCGTCCGAACAAATCGGACCAGCTGCAGTCACTTTGACAATATCAAATATGAAAGTTGTTGGAAACTTGGGATAAGTGGCGGCACAGGGACGCATGGCCCAGACTACCACCCCCCAGGCAACCAACACCTTTCCCCCCTAACTATAACCGATATATTATGTATAATTAAACAATAGTAATTAAACTAATTTGAAAATTAAGTTAAAAATTCTTAAATTCTTACCTGTTTTGGGTGATTTTTGATCAGTTTTGGGTACTTTTTCTTCTAATTCTTTTTGGACTTTCTTTTCTTTTCTTTCTCTTTTGATGTAGTAGGGATGTGTGGCAGATATCGGATGAGAATTGGGACTGAAATACGGATCGGAACACGGGTTTTGGCATGAATTTGAACGGAATTTTGGTTTGCTTTGAAGGTTTTGAGTGGAATTTTGGGCTGTATAGTGTGAAAATTTACTGGTATTGATGTGTATTAGTGTAGTGTGTAGTATTGTGTGTGTGTTGTGTATGGTTTAGTGTCTTGTGTGTTTTACGGTGTATATGTGTGAGGTGTATTGCGTAATCAATCGAACTAGTGTGTGATATGTAGTTTTACCAACGTGGTGGTAAGCCATTTTCGTTTTTTTTCTGATTTAAATGATGTACTGTGAAGTAACTGTGAATTTTCTTTTCTTTGCTTTATTTTGTTTTGTGTGCTGGTTTGATTTGTTCGAGCAGATGTGCTGATGTTCTCTTTTGTTGTTTAGCTTTGTTTTGTGTGATTTCGGTAGTTTTTTGTTTTGTTTTGGAAAAGGATAACCTGACCTGGAATGAGTAACTTGATCTTTGTATAATCAAACCCAACCCGATTTTGAGGATCCGAATACTGACGTAGGATGGTAATGTGTATAGTAGGAGGATCAGTATCATCAATAATTATTGTAATCGGCGCTTTGTGTGGTGTATGTATGGGTTATGTGTATAATGTATGTATGCGCTATTGTGTATGTATGTGATTCGTGATTTATTCTTGATTACTACTGTCATTAATGCTTTAACCTGCCATAATAATTCTGCCTTATTTTAGTAACTATTAATGCAAAATGTTTTATAATACTGTATAGTTTCATTATTATTATTGCCATATTTATGCTCAAATTGCATTGCCATTGTATGCTCAAATTGTTTTTTGTTTTAAACGTCTTTTCTTTGTTTTGTATCCCTGTACGAACCTGTCAAAATAGTTTAAATTATAGTAACCGCATATGACCCTTTTCCCCCTTTGGACTTAAATAGTGCGCAATTTTAATTTGGTACGCATGCGTTTGGGATTTCAAATAAGGCCACAGGGGCCATTTATAAAACGAAATTATGGGTTTGACGTAGTTTGAACTCTTATTATAGATTTATGAAAATGACCATGAAAGGTGTTATCTGCAATTCAGGTTATGTATCCGGCCGCCGGTTTGGGGCGAATATGGCCGAGGCCACCAAGGCATGGAGTATACCTGCCGTATGGGGCTACACTTACACCCATGGTCGGCCTAGAAGTGATAAAGGCCACGTTTATAACCTATCGAATCTTAAAAACTACGGATAAAAACCCAAAGGCTAAACAAATTTTTTATTTATAAATAAAACAAACGCATCGTACGGGTAAATTACAAATGGTACAAGCGCACGGACCATAATTTAGAATTCAAATTCAATAGCAATAAGAAAATTTGGTATTTTGTTATATACACTGTAGTTTAACATAATATGTATGCAAAAGCGAGTATGCGTTTTCACTCAAGGTTTCCCTGCCGAGATCCGACCCCTCTCCCGATCCTTGATCTGTCTTATACTGTAGTTTTATTTTTGCTCATCGGAAAGAGAGGGAGGGTCAAGGTAAAAACCTCGACCGATTTTAAAAAGACACTAATGGTTTTCATTTTTCACACACATAAACTCATGCTCGCTTCTAATCATTCCAAATTTATAATTCGGGTATTAACCATATGTGCTTTATTATTTTTGTCTTGTTTTTCTGTCCGTATGGACTAGTAACTTGTTTTGTATTTGTCTGGTCTTTGGTTAGTAGTTTGATTTAGTTTGATTTTGTGATTTGAAATTCTAATTGTTCTGTTAATATTTGTTATAATTATGTATAAATGCAGATACACCCCTTTCTCTAGGATAAATGCGGGTTGAGTTTCCCCATTTTTTGACTCCTTTTTTGACCTTAACCTCCAAAAACTTCTCAGAAAAACCTCTCGGGAAAGTTCGGGCCGAACTTTATCGGAGAGAGAGGGATGTGAAGTATGTCTAAGAAATGTGGTTGATGTGAATAGCGTGTTTATAAAGGTTAAAATTACGTCTAACGAAGTTTTTACAATAACAAATGTTCAACGTATTCACATTTGACAAATTGACAAAAAGTGCTTGGCTCAAGTGCGGCACAGTTTTTGTTACGAAATTTACGAACGGTTGTGTGCGATTCTCGGCTGCGGCCCGTTGTTTTTATATTTTGTCCCCAGCATTTGTATCTGCCCCAGATGTTGCAATTTACTCAATAAATATTATTACAACTAGTTTCTTGTGGTTTTCTCTGTGTTTTTAGGTCAGGTAGCGTAGTTTTAGAGTTTTACGTATTTTCCAGGCTTAGTGAGCGACGTAGGCCCTACCTTCTAGTCAGGGGAGTCACACTTCGGTCTCGGACCTAGGGAATCTACCTGAAGCCTTAGAGGCGGCACACCCACCGCAAAAACTTAACATGGCGAGGCTGCCAGACCGAATGTCGACAACCCAGGCCTGAAGGTGGGGCCATAATAAGTCAGTTTCGTGGTTTTCTTGTGTTTTGTCTGGAAAATGCCCCCCCAGGCGTTATGCTGCTCAAATTTTTGGGGAAATTTTTAATATTTGTGCTACCTAACCTATGGAATTTTTCTATCATGGTTTTTGCCTCTAATTTTCCATTTTTGTGGGAAATTATCGGTTAAAGCTTCATGAGCATTCACAGATCTCCACCGCGGCGTAGTTCAGTTTCGGAAATTCCCTATTCAAATACCCTGGAAGATAAAACAATAGCGGCTAGAGTAAAGGCACGGAATAAGGATAAACACGGTTCTGAACCTAATTTAAGCGAAAAGAATCCCCCTCCAACTATCCCAAAATTTGAAGGAAAGCAAGAAGAATTGGCATTTTTGGGGATAGAAAGTCAGTTGCTGAAAACTAAAAAGAAGCAAGAAAAAGCAGATTTTTCACCCCCCCCCTCCCAAAATGAATTTCCTGGAAATCCCACGCCGCGATTATATTGCAGCGTTCAAAAATTTGCCATCATTTCAGGGTACGGGTGCTGCAACTAAAGTTTCTAATTTTGTCCGAAACTTTGAGTCTCTGGCCAAAATCAACTTCGTACCCGAGCATGTCTGGTTGGCCTTGATGTCCAACTGTCTGGGAGACAAGGTTTTGACTCAAATTGGGGAACTGGGGATGCCTGAATCCTATGAGGGATTTAAAGCCCTCCTTTTCCGTATTTATGAGCCCTTCCCCACCACAAAAGAACAGTGGGCAGAACGTTTCTTCACCCGCTACCAGCGTCCGGCTGAAAATTCCCATGTTTATATCACTGAGCTCCAACTCTTGGCGGCCAAAGCTTTCAGTTCCGAACCTAAAAATCTGAAGTTCAGCAGAATTCTAGAACAGGTGAAAAAAGGCCTGAAGCCAGAGTTGAGGGGAAAAGTTATCTCGGTCCTAGCTGATGCTAAAAATTGGACGGAAACCGGCGCTGAAATCCTAAACCGAGCCCTGGAAATTATAACGGGAGTCGAGAGAGATATGCTCGGGTCGGAACAATACGCCGCGGTCGCAGCCATGCCTGACCCAGTCGACCTGTCGAAGGATGGTCCGAAATCGGCATCGACCACTGCCACCCACAATTTCGCAGGACCCGACTTGACCAGTGCAACAACCACAGCCGCCGAATCTCAAAATTTCGACAAAATTTTCAGAGCACACCAAACTTTGGTGGAACAGGTCCAAGCTCTCGCTCAAAAAATAGATCAACTAACAGGTATGGTCTATGAGCATGCAGCACCAGTTCGCCCCCCTTCCCAACCCCATTTTCAGGGCCAAGACAGCCAGCATAGATATACACCTGAACCGGGATATTTCATGGGCGTGCCAGAAAATTACCGGCGGCCACCTCTACCCTTTTGCGCCATTTGTCGGCGGAATAATCATGCTACCCGGGACAGTTTTTATAATCAGGATCGGATGCGGGGTCTCCCTCCTCGAACCCCACCCAGATTCATGGGTTCTTTTCAGCATCGGTACGAGGGTCCACCTCGTTTTGGTAGCCAAAATTTGCGCTACAGTAATCCGGGTCCACGGTACTCCTCCCCAGCTTTTCGGCAGCCAAGACCTATCCGACCTCAAAATGAAAATTTTCGTTAGTGGGGGAGAGAGAGTCCCGGCTGTCCCCCGAAACCCCGAACCCCCCTGGTGCAAATTTGTCTCGGGACAAGCATACGAATGATTCGAGTTTGGACAGGGTGCAAATTGGATACGATCAGGCGGGTACACCGGACCGCATGGTCCAGATATCAGAAACCTGCTCGTCTCCAAGCGCTCAGAAGAATATATACATTTCTTCTAAACAAAACGCACAACCTAACATTGATTCTAACTGACTAAAACATCTGCAGTCCAAAATCAAATCTGAAGACCATCCCTGTGAAAATATTACCGCGAAGACGGTAGTATATAATTCAAATTTGACTGATGCACAGCGTTGGAAATTGTTCAGAATGTTTCAAACTCAACCTGAAAATTTGCAATCGGAAAATTCAAAATTTGAAGGGTGCCAACAGGGTGAAGTGCTAACTGTAGGAACCCGCCCGCTACACTTGTAACCAGTTGCAGGTTCCAGTTTCTAGTTTCTACTATCCGGACAACCGTGCACAGACCAAACCGTACGTAGTGGATGGATATGATAGTCACTACGTGTACCAGATCCAGCATCCAGAGCAACGGTCTGCTAACCATGCTCGAGGGAGAGGTTTGTTTAGGATAGATAGTAGTAACTATCGTGGCCGCTAAGTACGGCATACCAACCAGTCAGGAAACCGTAACGATAGGTTTTTTGTCGGGTTTCCGCCTAAGTTTGACCGGAATAGGGGAGTACCTAAGCAGTATATACCGGAACCCAAACCTAGTTTTCGGAAATCGTTTGACGGGTCTTGCACCAAAAAGCAGAACCCCAACGATTATATACCTGTGGGCAACCGATTTGCTCCTTTGTCTAGTTCGGGGAAAAAGAACCCCAAGTCCTCACAGCAACCCGAAAGAGCTGGAATGGCTCCGAAACAAGAAACCGAAAATCTACCTACGCTTTCAGTCAAGCGCAAAAAACGCAAAACAAAAAAAAGAAGGGTTGTGAGCAGGACAAATCTGAACCAAATTCATCGCTGGCACAACGCTGTTCTCCAGCTATGGCTCAACAATTACGTATGCAGTGTGAGCAGAATTGACTTACAGTCCTACGTAATGTGAAACGGCTACAGGGAGGAAAACCCGTTCGGGCCCAAAGCCCTAAGACAGTGATAACTAGCTTACATCGTTTCTCGGGGCCAGAAACAACGGCTACCTCCGGGGAAATTTCGAAAACAGAAGGGCCATCTAATAGCTCCACCATAGCCGAAAATGGTTCGGAGCCAGGGGTAGACGATCCCATTATTGAGCAGATAGCCGACCCTAGAGGGTACCTTTTAAAAAGAAAAAAATGGGAAAAGGAGGAGAACCCCACCCAGGATCTAGAAAACCAGTCCCTTTTCCCTTTTCCTCAAACTTTCAACACCGATACTGTAGCCGCGCTCAGTCAGAGAAATAAGCTCGAAACCGAACTGTCAAACACCGATAGCTATTATATCGGACCCAGAACTCGTATATCTCGTGGCCGTGCTTGTGTAATTGTCGTACGTATGTCAGAATTGTTCGTATTTGCATTGTTAGATACCGGGGCTTCTCATTCTAGAAAATCATGTCAGAAAATTTATGCGAGGTGCTTAAAAATCGGCACCATTTTACCAAAACTATGTCACCATCAGCTCCTTACGCAGTGTTAGCGAACAATCAACCTATGCAGTATTCTGCAGCAGTCCTAGGCCAAATTGAGTATAAAGGGCACCATTTTATATACGTGTGTAATGTAACTAAAGTATGTCCATATGATTTAGTTTTGGGAATAGATTTTCTGGCCGAAAATTCTTGGACTATGCAGTTAGCAAAACATACAATCACCAGTACTTTTGAAATTGCGGAAATGTTATTTCCAGACGAAATTACCACCATTTTGGATAATATACGTACGAATAAAGAGGATGGTATGTGCGTGGTTTTGTGTGAGGACGTAGAGATAGGTCCGAATTCCAAAATTTTAATACCAATAGTTTTGCAAAAGGATCGGCAATTTGCAAAAAAGAGAGGACTGCAAGAGGAAAAAGAAAAGCAGAATGATTTCATAGAGCGTGAAACTCAGTGCACAGTGTGTTTGCAAGTTGATGCCGAAACCTTATATCTAGAGCCTAAATTGGAACTATGGGAAGAAAAAGGCATTTATATACCTAATGGCCTAATCTACGACCTAGCGCAACCTACGCACGTACGAGCCTTTAATCTCTCTGGTACGTACGTACAGCTACGAAGAGGCAGGTCTATTGCACAGGCACGTATGGTCCGACCTAAATCTGCAAACGGTGTGATTGTATACTGTGAGTCCGATTGTAAACAGTGTTGCTTAACTGAGAATATGCAATCCATCGCTATGTACGTACAATCGGATAGGGTAGAGTCTCTGGTGGTGACTCCCTTGGGATAAGTGGCGGCACAGGGACGCATGGCCCAGACTACCACCCCCAAGCAACCAACACCTTTCCTTCCTAACTATAACTGATATATTATGTATAATTAAACAATAGTAACTAAATTAATTCGAAAGTTTTTCAAATTCTTACCTGTTTTCAGCGATTTCTGACCAGTTTGGGAACTTTTTCTTCCAATTTCTTCTAGATTTTCTTTTCCGTTTCTTTTCGTTTGATGTAGTAGGGATGTGCGGGAATTATCGGATGAGAATTGGGATTGAAATACGGACTTGAATACGATTTTGATACGGATTTGAACGGAATTTTGGATTGTTTTGAAGGTTTTGAGTCGGAATTTTGGATGATATAGTGTGTCGTATTGTGTGTGTACTGTGTATAATTTGGTGTGATTTGGTGTGTTCTGTGTGTGTGTTTTTGCGTGTGTATGTCTTGATATGTACGGTGTAATCGATCGAATTAGTGTGTATTATGTAGTTTTACTAACGTGGTAGTGAACTGTTTTTATTTTTCTTTTGTTTTGATATCATTTTGTGATTTGTATGATTTGTATGGTGTATTGTGTTGTGTAACAGTGAAATTCTTGTTGCCTTATTTTGATTTGTGTGTTGCTCTGATTTCTTTGAGCTGATGTGCTAATGTTCTTTTTCGTCTTTATTTTCGTTTTTGGGTGATTTCTGACGTTTTTTTTGTTGTTGTTTTTTTGTTTTTATCTTCATCAAATTTAAAACGTAAAACACACGCATTTAGGGTTATTAATTAATATACATAATGTAGCATTGGGCATTTGATGCATTTTCGGTTTTAAATATTTTTTACGATTGCCATCCGAATTCCGAACCTCTTGTCAAGGACTTGGGAAATCGGAAAGTCCAAACATGACTTTACAATGTGTCACACGTTATTGGAAATACCTGATAATACAGCTATGTGATAAATTAGTAGGAGAAATGGAGTAACTCTGAGTGCAGGCATCGCCCTTTTTAAGAGCAACTTGAGTATAATGCAATGAAAGGGGCAACCCGCCTTCATGACAACTCTATAATAAGTGAGTTTTTTTGTCTTCGCCAAAAAGATGGTCGCCCCACGGCATAAGAGGGAGAGTGTCCTACGTAGTCCTCCTGTAAATATACATCTTGAAATTCCGCGTATACACTGTACAGTACATTGCAAAAAAAGTTCCCAATTCGTTACTGGTAACAAACTTTCGTTACCCAGAAAGGACGAAGCTTTGTCTAAAAGGACCAAGGGTTGGACGACTTGGTCCAAAAATGTATGCTACTTTTAGTTTACGATTAGGTTTTACTGCGCAACAGGCCTAATGTTGTCCAACGTTCATCCTTCTCACTTTTCACTCACTGGCAACTTGTGCAGTAGACTTTTACTTGTTTATGTTTCGTATTGTGGAGCATAGGCAGTTTTTCTTAATTTATTGTGCACTATGTTGTATTGCGCCATTTGTATTTCAAATCTGATTTCAACCTGACGAATTTTGTAGATTTTCGTAAACCGTGGTTTTAGCTAGTTGAAATTCGCTAGAAAAAAGACGTGCTGTGCTACAAGTTTGAAATTTCAACTGAGCTAAAACCACTATTTAAGAAAATCTACGAAATTAGTAACGAATCGGGCTGTATTTTGCAATGAAATTATATGCAAATCACAGAAAAATGTACGTAAAAACCATGGTTTGTAAAACCACCTTTGAGAAATCCACTCTTTGTTGCTACATAAAAATTTTATTTTAAAACTGTGCTGTACCTTCAACGGTGCTACTTTGCTTGAATATTAAAAAATGAAAAACTCAAAGATTTTTCCTTCAACAAGATAGGGGAGGTGGGCTACACAGGTAAAATATCAAAGTTCTCCAATTTTGCTTATTTTCACATATGTTACTCCCCAAAGGGAACCCAAAGTCAGATAAGAACAATTAAACTTGAATGTGCACTTTTAGTTTAGTGTGTTTGTCGGTGTATTTACGCAGGCAAAAGTGCGCCAAAATGCTGATAATTAGCCGTAGTTGAGCAAAGATCAGATATAGCCGTCTATCGTATGATCCGGCCTTTTTAAATGTATTTTCAAATCTAAAATCGAGGACAAGACGTGAAATAATGGCCGTTTTTTTGACCCTGCCAAATTTGATTGACTTTACGTTTGGCGTCACTGCTCAGGCCATTGGCAAAAATTTTAAAACAATGGATCCTGGAGGTTGAGATATGACATTAGGCTATCGAATCATGCACAATCAGCTTCGTCAGTTTTAACAAAATATTCTAGTGCAAGCACGCTGTGTAACCACAAAAAGCCTAGTAGGATCGATCCCCTTAGTAAAAAATTAGCGAAACATTGGCAATTGGTTCCAGTTTGTTACATCTACGATGCGCCTTCACTAGGGCTACATTGTGTGCAAATATGAAACTCATCGGAGAAACTAAAATTTTCACTTATACAGGAAGCCCCCCTTAAAATGCCCCTTAATTTTATTATAAAAACAAGGACCCTCCATTATTTATCTTTCAATTTTCAATAGTCAACTGTGCAATAATGTGGGTTTTTTAGCTTTAATCGAGCCTAACAACAACTTAGTACGGACCGAACTAAACTAAATTATGTTGATTGTAATGTAGTTACTAAATAGCGCTTCTTTTGTGATAGTATTAATTATAACAACATTAATTCAGCTATACTTAATTAATTAAATTATGCCATATTTGCTCATGAGCAATTGAGTATTAAGGCATGTTAGGTTGCTATTTAATTAATGTTTCAAACGATTCAGGACCCGAAACACCAGATCCTGACCTTGCTGAATCACAGCCTCGAAGCCCAGAAGAAAGCCAGTGCTTTTACCCGAAAATTCCAACTATTAAGCTCCTTGAAACAAGAAGTTAAGCAACTGGCAGGTCGCTTTCTTGCAATGCCATGCAGAACCCGCTGGTGCTACGCATACATTTTTTTGAAGAATTTGCTTGAACTAAAAGTGAGACTTATTGGCCTGCAAATTTATGTAAAATATAAGTTTAATTTAAGTTCTATCTAGCTCATTTCATTTGGGCAATTTGCAACAAATATAAGTAAAAATCATGTTGACTGGGATTATATCCATCACTTGACACATGACATGTATTGAAGACTTGTTTAGTTTCTGGAATGTTTAAGATAATGTCTTGAAGGCATCACTTGTAGAGTTTTAACAATTAAATTTCGGTGAAATCTATAATATAACAGTTCTTATCAGGCAGCCAATGATTACGATGTTTGATATGAGTTGTTATGCTTGTTTTAGAAACCGTTGCTGCAACTCAGCCTGAAATACAGAATCGATGGCTTGACACACGCTGAATGGGACAAACTGAGAACGTATCGGGAACGTGTGTACGTTCAGCCGACAAAATGACGAAATAATGACGTCACATTTGCTGGCTGATCCAGTGCAGTAGGCTGTTAGTGACGTCATTCTGCAGGCTGAGCGGACATACGGCTGTAAGTATGAATCGAGCCTAATAGCGTTCTATATCGCAGATGGAGTGATTATTTCGTTGTGCTTAAACTGCGTTCTCGTTTCATCCTTCTTGTTTAAATTTAAGCTAATTAGCTGCAAAAACTGTGGTTTGATTTACATATGCAAGCACATCTATGATTCGGCACAACCTCAGCAGCAATCTCATTCAGCTGCTGTTTTGCTGAAAATGAAATTCTATGTATGTAAAGTTTTATATTATTTATAGGAGATCCGGGCTACCAAAGAAAATCCAAACACCGACAAGATATCAGTCGAAATCGCAGAATACGATTTCAGATACAAAGATCCAGCCCAGGCAGCCAAAGAATCTATTACAAGTGGTTGTTTCATTTTAGCTATTCTTTTTCGAGTGTCTATTTCTATTTTCCCAGTTCTTTTCCAGCCCCTGCTTTCTCACAAAAATCTATTTATACAGTTTCTGTAACCCAAGTTTGACATGGGCGGACTGAAGCCGCTGCCGATTTGTTTTGGGAACGTGAGAAGTATTATACAAGACGACTATATTTAAAAAAACAGGGTCTGGGCGCCTATGACTTAGCAACGCTAACTCTTAATTTAGGACCACTATTGACTACACCCGGTTAAAAAATGTTTTAAGTAAAAACTATGGTTGATGTCTGTCTGGGCTGGATCTTTGTATCTGAAATCGTATTCTGCGATTTCGACTGATATCTTGTCGGTGTTTGTATTTTCTTTGGCAGCCCGGATCTTTATAAATAATATAAAACTTTAGCACAGCATAGGATTCTCATTTTCAGCAAACAGCAGCTGATGCAGCATTGCTGCTGTCAGGTTTGTTGCCTATCATAGTTTTTTTGTATTGTTTTTTTTTTTTTTTTGTGTGTCTAGTTTTTTGGTTTGTTTTGTCTGCGCTTTTTTTTTTGTCTCTTTTTCTTCTCCTTCTTCCGCTTGTCCTTCTTGTTGTTTTGTTTTTTGGGGTGTGTGTGTGTATTGTTTTGTTTTTTTTTGTCTTTTTTGTCTTTTTTTTGTTCTTTTCTTTTTTTTTTTTTTCTCTCTTTTATAGTCTTACGCGCTTTTTTTGTTGGTTGGTTTGTGTTTCTGTTTTTTTGTTTTTTGTTCGTTTTTTGTTTAGTTAAATTTAAAAAGAAGGATGAAAGAGATGAGTTTAAGAAGAAATATTATATTGGATATAGATGTATTAGGTGATTATATTAAGGTATGTCGTCAGTGAGATTGATGTCATAAAGTATGATGGATAGAGAAATGTGAGTATTATTTTGTATTTTGTCGGTGAATGTAAAGTTCGATAGTTTAGTTTGTCATTAGGTGTGTCATGATGATTTGTATTTAGGTGAGTTGAGAGTTTTTAAAGATAAATTATATAAAATGTATTATTGGTGTGATAAGATTGTTATATTATAGATTTAGAAATTTAATTGTTAAAATCTAAAGTGATGCCTTCAGAGATTAATTAAAATTAGAAATAAAATGTCTTTATAATGAGTGTAAGTGATGGATATATTAGTAAATGATTTTTATTATATTTGTTGAAATTGAAATGAAATGAGTAGATAGATTTAAATTAAATTATATTTTAATAAATTTGAGGATTATGTCTATTTTAGTTAAGATATTTTAAAAATGTATGGTAGAAGGGGTTTGATGGATTGAAGAAAGGATGAGTTGTTATTTCTTGTTTAAGGAGTTATTAGTTATTTTTTGGGTAAGATGGGGTTCTTGGGTTGAGGTGTGATTAGATGGTAGGATTTGGTGTTTTGGGTTAATTGTTTGAAAATTATTTAATAGAATAAATGTTATTATATTTGTCTATGAGAAATATGGATAATTTAATTATTTAAGTATAGTGAATTTAAAGTGCTGCTTTATATTTAGATGATTGATAAAAGTAAGTGTATTGAGTAAGTCAATTAATAATATTTTAGTTTAGTTGGTGTATAAGTTGTTGTTAGGTGATTAAGTAAAAAAAATTATTGAAGTTGATATTGAAAATTGAAAAGATAAATATGGAGGGTCTTGTTTTATAATTGAAGGGAATTTTAAGGGGGGTTTGTAAATAAAGTGAATTTTTAGAGTTTTTGATGACTTCTATTCACAATATGTAAGGAGTGAAGGGATGTAATAAATGGATATTTGATTGTTTGTATTTTTTTATAAGGGGATGATCTATAGGTTTTTGTGGTTAAAGGTGTTGCATAGAGATTATTTTGGTTAAAATGAGAGTGATTGTGATATTGAAGTAGTATATCTATAGGATATTGTTTTAAAATTTTTGAATGGTGAAGTAGTATGTAAAGTAAAGTATTATATTTGGAGGGTAAAAAAGATTATTTAGTCTTGTCTGATTTTAGATTTGAAAATAATTTAAAAAGGGGATATAGATAGAGGTATATTGATTTTGTAATAGGTATTTATAGATTTTGGCGCAGTTTTTGTGGTAAATAAGAAAAAATAAATAAAAGTGAATTAGTTTATTTGTTTTATTGATTTGGGTTCTTTGGGGAGTAAATATTGTGCAAGAAAATTGGAGATTTTGATATTTATGTGTAGCCCACCTCTATTTGTTGAAGGAAAAATTTTGAGTTTTTATTTTTTAATATTAAGAAAAGTAGGATGGTTGAAGGTAAGAAGTTTTAAAATAAAATTTTTATGTAGAAAAAGAGTGGATTTTAAAGGTGGTTTTAAAATGGTTTTTAGTAATTTTTTGTGATTTGATATAATTTATTGAGAAATAGGCGATTGTTATAATTTGGAATATTTTTTAAATAGTGGTTTTAGTAGTTGAAATTTAAATTGTAGAAGAGTTTTTTTTAGGAATTTAATAGTAAAAAGGTTTAGAAAATTAAAAATTGTAGGTTGAAATAGATTTGAAATAAAATGGGAATAAAATAGTGAAAGAAATGAAGAGAACCTATGCTCCACAATATACGAAAGAGTAAAAAGTAATAGTCTACTGGCAAGTTGCCAGTGAGTGAAAAGTGAGAAGGATGAAGTTGGAAAATTAGGTGTTGGAGTAAAATAATGTAAATAAAAGTAATAATATTCTCCGCGTATGAGTCGTCAACTTGGTCTTTTAGAAAAGTTCGTCTTTTGGGTAAGAAAGTTTGTTAAGTAAGAATGGGGTTTTTTTGAATGTATGTAAGTGTATAGGGAATTTAAGATGTATATTTAAGGAGGATAGTAGGAATCTCTTTATGGTGGGGGAATTTTTTGGGAAGAAAAAAAATATTATTATAGAGTTGTATGAAGGGGGTTGCCTTTATTGATTATATAAGTTGTTTAAAAAGGGGATGTGATAGAGTTATATTTCTTATAATTTATAATAGTGTATTATAGGTATTTAATAAGTGTGAAATTGTAAAGTATGTTTGGATTTGATTTAAGTCTTGAAAGAGGTTGGAATTGGATGGGAATGTAAAAAATATTTAAAAGAAAATGATAAATGAATGTAATTATATGTATATTAATTAATAATAAATGGTGTGTTTTAGTTTTAAATTTGATGAAGATAAAAAAAAAAAAAAAAAAAAAAAAAGTAGTAATAAAAAATAAAGAGAAAAAAAAATTAGAATAGTAAAGAAATAGAGAAAAAAATAAAATAAGGAAAAGAATTTATGTTAAAAAAATAAATAAAATATAAAATAAAAATGATATAAAAAAAAGAAAATAAAAAAGTTATAAGTTAGTAAAATAATAATAGACACTAATTTATTATTAACCATACATATAAGACATACACACACAATAATACACACACAGAATACACTAATTCACATCAAATTATAACACAGTATACACAAATATTTCACACTATATCAGCCCAAAATTCCGACTCAAAACCTTCAAAACAATCCAAAATTCCGTTCAAATTCATACCAAAACTCATATTCAAGTTCATATTTCAATCCCAATTTCTCATCCGATAATTCCCACACATCCCTACTACATCAAACGAAAAAAAACGGAAAAGAAAATCTAGAAGAAATTGGAAGAAAAAGTTCCCAAACTGGTCAGAAATCGCTGAAAACAGGTAAGAATTTGAAAAAACTTTTCAAATTAATTTAGTTACTATTTGTTTAATTATACATAATATATCAGTTATAGTTAGGAAGGAAAGGTGTTGGTTGCTTGGGGGTGGTAGTATGGGCCAGCCGTCCCCCTCGCCACTTATCCCAAGGGAGTCACCACCAGAACTTTACCCTATCCGATTGTACGTACATAGCGATAGATTGCATATTCTCAGTTAAGCAACACTGTTTACAATCAGACTCACAGTATACAATCACACCGTTTGCAGATTTAGGTCGGACCATACGTGCCTGTGCAATAGAACTGCCTCTTCGTAGCTGTACGTACGTACCAGAGAGGTTAAAGGCTCGTCCGTGCGTAGGTTGCGCTAGGCGTAGATTAGGCCATTAGGTACATAAATGCCTTTTTCCTCCAATAGTTGCAATTTAGGCTCTAGATACAAGGTTTCGGCATCAACTTGCAAACACACTGTGGACTGAGTTTCACACTCTATAAAATCACTCTGCTTCTTTTTTTCCTCTTGCAGACCTTTTCCCTCTGCAAATTGCCGAACCTTCCGTAAAACTATTGGTATTAAAATTTCCGAATTCGGGCCTATCTCCACGTCTTCACACAAAACCACGCACATACCGTCCTCCTTACTCATACGTATACTATCCAAAATGGTGGTAATTTCGTCTGGAAATAACATTTCCGCAGTTCCAAAAGTACTAGTAATTGTATGTGTTGCTAACTGCATAGTCCAAGAGTTTTCGGCCAGAAAATCTATTCCCAAAACTAAATCATATGGACATACTTTAGTTACGTTACACACGTATATAAAATGGTGACCTTTATACTCAATTTGGCCTTGCACTGATGCGGAATACTGCATAGGTTGGTTGTTAGCTAACACTGCGTAAGGGGCTGATGGTGACATAATTTTGGTGAAATGGTGCCGGTTTTTAAGCACTTCGTACAAATTTTCCGACATAATAGAGTGAGAAGCCCCGGTATCTAATAGTGCAAATACAAACAATTCTGACATACGTACGACAATTACACAAGCACGGCCACGAGATATACGAGTTCTGGGTCCGATATAGTAATTATCGGTGTTTGACAGTTCAGTTTCGAGCTTATTTCCTTGACTGAGTGCGGCTACAGCATCGGTGTCAAAAGTTTGAGGGGGAAAGGGGACTGATTTTCTAACTCCTGGGTGGGATTCCCCTCCTTTTCCCAATTTTTCCTTTTCAAAAGGTACCCTCTAGGGTCTGCTATCTGCTCAATAATGGGATCATCTACCCCTAACTCCGAGCCATTTTCGGCTATGGTGGAGCTATTAAATGACCCTTCTATTTTCGAAATTTCCCCGGAGGTAACCGTCGTTCCTGGCCCCGAGAAGCGATGTAAGCTAGTTATCACTGTCTTAGGACTTCGGGCCAGAACGGGTTTTCCTCCCTGTAACCGACTCACATTACGTAGGACCATAAGTCGATTCTGCTCACACTGCATACGTAACTGCTGAGCCTTAGCTGGAGAACAGTGTTGAGCTAGCGATGGATTTAGTTCAGATTTGTCCTGCTTACAACCCTTCTTCTTCTTTTTGGTTTTGCGCTTTTTGCGCTTGACTGAAAGCGTAGGTAGATTTTCTATTTCGGTTTTTGGGGCCATTCCAGCTCCTTCGGGTTGCTGTGAGGACTTGGGGTTCTTTTTCCCCGAACTAGATAAAAGAGCAAATCGGTTGCCCACAGGTATATAATCGTTAGGGTTCTGCTTTTTGGTGCGAGACCCGTCGAACGATTTCCGGAAACTAGGTTTGGGTTCCGGTATATACTGCTTAGGTACTCCCCTATTCCGGTCAAACTTAGGCTGAAACCCGACAAAAGCCCTACCGTTACAGTTCCCTGACTGGTTGGTATGCCGTACATAGCGGCCACGATAGTTACTACTATCTATCCTAGACAAACCTCTCCCTCGAGCATGGTTAGCAGACCGTTGCTCTGGATGTTGGATCTGGTACACGTAGTGACTATCATATCCATCCATTACGTACGGCTTGGTCTGTGCACGGTTGTCCGGATAGTAGGAACTAGAAACTGGAACCTGCAACTGGTTACAAGTGTAGCGGGGGGGGGGTTCCTACAGTTAGCACTTCACCCTGTTGGCACCCTTCAAATTTTGAATTTTCCGATTGCAAATTTTCGGGTTGAGTTTGAAACATTCTGAACAATTTCCAACGCTGTGCGTCAGTCAAATTTGAATTATATACTACCGTTTTTGCGATAGTATCTTCACAGGGATGGTCTTCAGATTCGATTTTGGACTGCAGCTGTTTTAGTGAGTTAGTATTAGTATTGGATTGTAAATTTTGGTTAGCTGAAATGTATATATTCTGCTGAGCGCTTGGAGACGAACAGGTTTCCGATATCTGAGCCATGCGGCCCGGTGTACTCGCCTGTTCGCATCCAATTTGCACCCTGTCCAAACTCGAGTCATTCGCATGCTTGTCCCGAGACAATTTTGCACCAGGGGGTTTCAGGGTTTCGGGGGACAGCCGGGACTCTCTCTCCCCCACTAACGAAAATTTTCATTTCGAGGTCGGATGGGTCTTGGCTGTCGAAAACCTGGGGAGGAGTACCGTGGACCCGGGTTACTGTAGCGCAAGTTTTGGCTACCAAAACGAGGTGGACCCTCGTACCGATGCTGAGGAGGACCCATAAATCTGGGTGGGGTTCGAGGAGGGGGGCCCCGCATCCGATCCTGATTATAAAAACAATCCCGGGTAGCATGATTATTCCGCCGGCAAATGGCGCAAAAGGGTGGGGGTGGCCGTCGATAATTTTCTGGCACACCCATGAAATATCCCGGTTCAGATGTATATCTATGCTGGTTATCTTGGCCCTGAAATTGGGGTTGGGGAGGGGGGTGCACTGGTGCTGCATGATCATAGACCATACCTGTTAGTTGATCTATGTTTTGAGTGAGGACTTGGACCTGTTCCACCAAATTTTGGTGTGCTCTGAAAATTTTGTCGAAATTTTGGGATTCGGCGGCTGTGGTTGTTGCACTGGCCAAGTCGGGTCCTGCGAAATTGTGGATGGGCGTAGTCGATGCCGACTTCGGACCATCCTTCGACAGGTCGACTGGGTCAGGCGTGGCTGCGACCGCGGCGTACTGTTCTGACCCAAGCATGTCTCTCTCGACGCCCGTTATAATTTCCAGGGCTCGATTTAGGATTGCAGCGCCGGTTCCCGTCCAATTTTTAGCATCAGCTAGGACCGGGATAACTTTTCCCCTCAACTCTGGCTTCAGGCCTTTTTTCAACTGCTCTAAGATTCGACTGGACTTCAAATTTTCAGGATCAGAACTGAAGGCTTTGGCCGCCAAGAGTTGGAGCTCAGTGATATAAACATGGGAATTTTCAGCCGGACGCTGATAGCGGGTGAAAAAACGTTCTGCCCACTGTTCTTTTGTGGTGGGGAAGGGTTCATAAATACGAAAAAGGAGGGCTTTGAGTCCCTCATAGGATTCAGGCATCCCCAATTCCCCGATTTGAGTCAGAACCTTGTCTCCCAAACAGTTGGACATCAAAGCCAACCAGACATGCTCAGGTACGCCATTGATTTTGGCCAGAGACTCGAAATTTCGTACAAAATTTGAGACTTTAGTCGCAGCGCCCGTACCCTGAAATGGTGGCAAATTTTTGAACGCTGCAATATAATCGCGGCGTGGAGTTTCCAGGAAATTCATTTGGGGAGGGGGGGTGAAAAATTCTGCTTTTCTTCCGTTTTCATTAATTGGCTTTCTATCCCCAGCAACGCCAATTCCTCCTGCTTTCCTTCGAATTTCGGGGTAGTTGAGGGGGGGTTCTTTTCGCTTAAATTCGGGTCGGAGCCGTGTTTATCCTTATTCCGCGCCTTTACCCTGTCTGCTATTGATTTTTCATCCAGGGTATTTGAATTTACAAAATCCGAAACCGAATTACGCCGAGGCGGAGATCTCTGAAGGCTCATGAATTAAGCAAAAATTTTCCCGAAAAATGAAAAATTGGGGGCAAAAACCATGCTAGAAAAATTTTGTGGGTAAGGTAGCACAAAACTCAATAATTTTCCGAAAATTT
>JASANF010008909.1:0-12818 GCA_030248245.1 Trissonchulus sp. WLG1_4
ACTCAGTAATAATTCAGCTCAGTTTTTGTTGGTGTGAACAGTCTTTTATTTGACTGAGTTTACTGTTCTGTCTGGCTGATTTTATACAATGGCCGATCAGCACGCCGTTGCGACGGCTGTTTCGGACGCCCTAACTCAACTCGGGTTACAGTCCGATGCTCCTGCCAGTGCCACCACGCAACCGCTATTGATTTCACAACAGCTTCCTGCCCAAATCCGTCGATCCCGCTCGACTTCACGGCGCCCCGGCCATCGCCGCAAGTCCCATTCACCTGCCCGGCGTAGGCGACATTCCAGCTCCCAATCGCTGTCGTCCTCATCGACGTCCTCGGCCTCTACTCGAAGCAAGCGGAAGCGCTCCAAACGCTCCAAACGGCGCGGCTCCAGACCAGATCCGCTGCCTAACACCTCCTCCTCTTTTGCGTTCCGCAATCCGGGCTGCCAGCACCAGTACGAGGTTAATTTGTGTGTTTTAAGTACCCTTTCTGACGCGCTAAAACAGGCTAAGAAATCTTCGTCGTCAAAGCGACAAGCGCGTCAGCTTCGTCGTGCTGCCAAGGCAGCGGTAAAAACTCTTGAAAAAAGGCAGGAACTTCTTCTAGTGTCGGAAACATACGGGTGGGATGTGGCAAAGGCCATGGACTCTGGGGGCGTTGTGCGCCACCTTTCAGCTGAAACGAAAAAGGACCTGAAAAGTGCAATCAACCTAGTGGGGCAAAAAATTCGGCCATCTGCGGGGGCGACCCAAAAACAGCCCTTTTTCCAACGGGGGGTTGGGGGATCCCAGGCCCAACCCCCCCAAGCCCCCCAAGATTCCCAGCGGAAACAACAACTCAACGCTGTCCTCTTCAAAGGACGGTGCTACAGTTGTGGGGCGTTTGGACACGGGTCCAGAAACTGCCCTGCAAATATCCCGTCGTCCTCCACCCAGCCAAAACCAACTGAGACAGTCAACCAGTGACATCCGACTTCAGCCCAATGAAATAGAAACTTTAAAGAGTAAGTTGAATGCTTTACTGTCAAAGCATTGCATTTGGGGTGCAAATGGTATGTTTTGTAATAAGTTGCAGAAGTGTGGCAAGTTTTGGAACAAGCTTAGTAACACGCCACCAATAGTAATTAGCTGGATAGAAAACGGATACAAAATTCCATTTTCTCAAATGCCACCAAGAACTTTTTTTTATAATAATAAATCTGCTGATTTGTACTCGGATTTTGTTTCAGAAGAAATTAACAGCCTTTTAGCACAAGGTGTCGTTAGTGAATCGCCAGAAATGCCACATTGCACTAATCCGCTCTCCGTTGCTGTCCAATCGTCGGGCAAGCTGAGACTCATTTTAGACTGCTCTTTTTTGAACAATTACATAGAAAAATTTAAATTTAAATTTGAAACCTGGGATACGATTTTGCCTATGTTTAGAAAAGATTGGTATATGTGCAATTTTGATCTAAAATTTGGTTACCATCATGTAACTATAAATTCATCAGACCGACAATTTTTGGGATTTTCTTGGAAATCAAAAAACCTGAATAAGCTTTTTGTTTACAATTCTTTGCCGTTTGGTCTCAGCTCGGCACCTTTTTTATTTACTAAATTATTGCGGCCATTAGTTCGCAAGTGGCGAGAAGCCGGTATATATATTGTACTATATTTAGACGATGGCATCATTTTTGCAGCAACAGAAAGCCTAATGTGGACGAGTGTGGCGCAGGTAGTCAGCGATCTCACTGGAGCAGGCTTCGTCATTAATGTGACCAAGTCAGTCCTAGCCCCAGTCCAGAGATTGCAGTATTTGGGGTTTGTCCTGGACTCTTCACAGTTCAGTATCTCCGTGCCCTCTGGTAAGCTTGACCGTATTCTGGACACTCTGAGGCAAACACTAGTTTCGGATACTAAAGCCACAAGCAGGAATGTGCTTCGAGCCGCCGGGAAATTAATTGCCTTAAAACCGGTAGTGGGAAATTTAGCATTGTTGAAAACTCGAAGTTTTTATTGTCTCGTTGGGAATTCTTTTTCATTAGATGCAAAATTATGTCTATCTAATGCTGTAGTCACAGATTTGAAATTTTGGATCGAAACACTGCCTTCATTGCAAACAAACTTTTTGAAGAGTTCTAATTGTGTTCAAGGTTCACTCTATTCTGACGCCAGCGACACCGGTCTAGCTGTGGTGAGCAACATCGACGGCTTGACAAAAACCGCTTTTTGTACCATCTCAAAAGAAGATGCAGCACGCAGTTCAACCTGGCGTGAGATGTTAGCTATCAGTTTTGGCATACGTTCTTTTGCAACTATTATGTTTGGTAAGCATCTTGTCTGGTATACTGATTGTCAGGCCATTCCATATATATTGAGCAAAGGCAGTATGCAGCCACATTTGCAGAAATTAGCACTCGACATATATTTTTTGCTGAAATGCAACAGCATTACTCTAAAAGTGGTCTGGATTCCAAGAACAGACAACACTGTGGCAGACGCGGTCAGTAGATTTAGAGATTGGGACGACTGGTCGATAGATTTTAAACTGTACTGCAGCTTATGCAGCAAATGGCAAAACTGTAGTCTAGATGCTTTTGCTAATCATTGTAATCAAAAATGCTTTCGTTTCTATTCGAAATTTTACTGCCCAGGGACAAGTGGTATTAAACGCATTTTCTTTTTTTTGGTCTACTGATGTTGTGTGGGCAGTACCACCTTTCAAATTGATATACAATACGATGTTGCATTTTGTAAATTACGGTTATAAAATGATATTAATAGTACCCCTGTGGCCCTCGGCGCCTTTTTGGCCACTTCTTAGCTCGGAATCTGTTTTCAGAAAGACGGTTTGTGATTCTGTGTTAATATCTGACGCTTTACAGTACATAATTCCTGGTTCGCAAAGGAACTCGTTCATCTGTAACAAATCATATAAACTATCTCTGTTAGCTATGTGGTGCGTAAATAATTGAAAAATGTTATGCCTGCAGCAGGCTGCGGAGCTTCCTGGCCGCCAGGAGCTAGTAATTCCCCCCGGGGGAATGGTGGCAATTTGACCCGTGTGCGGGTTTTATTTTCAAGGCTTCTTTGTTTTTATTCATACCTGTCTCACATAGTGTAGTGCGAAAGTAGCGTCAGCGCCAAACCAGGTTATTGCGCCTAAGAAGCAATAATGTATGGTTTGGCGCGTGACACCTTTCGCACTACAATATGCAAATTAGATGTAAAGTGTGCAGACAGCGTCTGGGTTAGTCATTCAGCTCAGTTTTTGTTGGTGTGAACAGTCTTTTATTTGACTGAGTTTACTGTTCTGTCTGGCTGATTTGGCTAACCCACCCACCCAGACCCGTCTGGTAACATTAACGTCGTTTTTTTTACAGGCATATTGCAGTGCTGCTCGTGGCTTCCTGCAGCAAAAGTCCTGCCGATTCCTGACCTGACCAGTCTCATAATGCTGGCGCTGAGTGCGCTTGCCCCGTCAACGCCGTCCGCCTACCTTGCCGCCGTCACTCGCCTCTTCCGCTACTCCTACCACGTTCTGAACATTCCAGGGACGCTTCCCGTACCAATATTTGTGTGTGCTATGTTCTTCTATAACTTAGTTCAACAAGGATTGGCCAGTTCAACACTGACTATTGCTTATTCGGCAATAAGATGGGCTCACACGTTTTCTCAACAACCTGATCCTTGCTCTAATTTTTTGGTGAACTTAGTAAACTCAGGAGCTAAACGCTTGCTGAGTAAACCCCCACAATCAAAGTCTCCTTTCACTGACGACCACATGAAAACCGTCATTCGCAGTTGGGGAAACAGTGATAATTTAGTACAACTGCGAGACTGCTGCTTTTGTATTTTGGGTTTCGTTGGTTTTTTAAGATATTCCGAACTCAGAGAACTACTGGCTAGTGACATACAATATGCCAACGATGGCGCTTATTTAACTGTTACTATTCGTAAAGCGAAAAATGACCAGTTTCGGCGGGGCAATGCAGTACTTGTTTCCGCACTGCATAATGAGTATTGTCCAGTCCTCTTGTTGTCTCGCTACATGTTGTTGGCTAACATTAATGTAGGGCAAAACTGTCCTTTATTTCAGACCCTCAAGTCATCAAAACGTCCCCCAGTAATCTCACTCAGTGGCAAAGCACTGTCCTACTCAGCTGCTCGCTTATGCATCAAACGAGTGGCCACCCTGCTTGGGCTGCCGGCTGAAAATTTTGGTACACACAGCCTGAGGGCAGGAGGGGCGACACAAGCTCACGCTAGTCGTATCTCTTCCCGACTTCTCAGCCTTCAAGGTCGCTGGCGAAGCGAAGCTTCCAAATCTCGTTATATCCAGGACTCGGTAGCGGACAAGTTAAAAATTAGCCAAATTTTGCTTCAGTGACTGTCCCTTTTTTGCATTGTTTCATGCTCGTTGTTATTATTTTGCTAATGTTTTGTTTATTCTTAATTTGTATTGCGTCGCAGTTTTTGGTTTCGCCGTAGAGGTGCTTTTGTTAGTGTCTCAGTTTTGTAGTTTTTTCTGTTGGCTTGTTGTTGTCTTGTTTTTTTTGCTGTTTCTTTATGCATTGGTTATGTTATGCCATATTATTTTGCAGTCCTATTTGGTACGTTGTGATGCACAGTTTAGATAGCGACAACTCTGACTTAGCATAATACGCACTCGTTAGTCAGTTAACTCACAGATGAATGTTTACAGCCATTAAGTCCTGTTTCTAATTAGCTATTCACTGTCCAGGATATGGATTTTTTATCGTTTCTGATAGATAATTTTGTATATGGACTGTTCACACCACTGACTTAATAAAGAGCCATAACCATAGCCATAGCTATTAGTGGGGACACTAAGAAATGCTGGGCAAAAAATTGTCTATGCCATGTGGCTTACGGTCAGATTTAACGACCTATGATCGTATCGAAAGAAGCATTAATTTTTTAATATCTATCGAAACAGCTTGAGCGTTAATTGTTTCTACTGCTTTAAAAAAGACGGTTTAATGGATTTGGTTGAACTATAGCTCCATCGTTATCGCTGAAAACAGTAAAAATATTTCAAGAATTAATGTCATTTCAAAGTCTAGAATAAATGAGTTTGTTTTTGCTTAGTCCTTTCTGTTTTAAGTAGATATTACAGATAACTATCACTAACGCTGCTTTTAAGCAGGAACCATATTTGACGCTAAACCTATGTACTTCCATTTTCCATACTGTAGCTGATTATAAGTGTAACCCTGGCGTTTTTAACCCAGAGGTTCTTCCTCAGGTAGCCAGACTTTGACACCTTACAGTTTTTTTGGCTAGTGCCTGAGCTATGTACTTCGTAGAGAGCTCGCAAAACCACCATTCCATAGAGAATTTACTGATAAACAAAACTTAATAATGTAATTAAGGGTTTAGGACGCACCATTTTTGTGTAAGAAGCGCTCAAAGCTGAAAGTTTGTGAAAATTTTGCGCCATCGCTCAGGCATAATGTACATCACCCCAGAGTATGAACACAGTAACCGTGCGTCTGGCATAGTTGACTGCTAGAAATAAACTACAATAAAAGCTGTTTTAGATGCAGAAAAAGTAGACTGTCGGAGTTGCGATCAAATATAATGTGGCCATAAAGCAAATACTACTTTTGAAAGTCATACTGGCAAAAAAGTCAAACTTTCACATTGCTTAATTAAGCGCAGGAATCATTGTGCTAAAGTACTGCTAAAAATACAACGATCTGTGACTCTTGATGAACAATTCGAAGATCAGTCGGCTAAAATAAGCTAAACAAGTTTTAAGGGAATTTAAGTGTTTTGTTTCACACGATGTGGATTTTCAAGGGAATTTTTCCCACGGGGATCTCCAGCGATATTCTCCATGGGGATCCATTTGGGGACGCATGGGGACGCAAGGAGATTTCCAGGAGGATCCCCCTGGGGATCTCATTAAAAATCCACCCCGTGTGAAACAGGCATTAAAGCCCCAGATTGGGCATTCATCACGTTGGCTGCCTAAGGTTTATACTGCGCAAGGAAGCGTTAAACACGTATAACCTAGCAGTTATAGAAGGGTGAAATTTGACTTTTCCGTAAAAAATGCTTACATACCTTTTTTTACTGTCAATGTCAACTGGTTTTAAACGATGGAGTAAAAATTACTATATTTTACACATTTTGCGTGATTTGTTTTTATTTTGTGCACAAAAAATTATACAACATTCGATTAGTAAACCAAGTTGTTTTAAAAAATTTTAGTTAATACGCTATCATCAAACTTCTTTTGACTATATCTTTGAAAACACACATAAACGTAAGCTTTTTTGCCTTTGGGACATTTTGTAATTGGTCAAATTCTAGGTTTTTTGGCTTTTTGGGTACCCTTGCAAATCAAATTCTTTGTTTGTTGAGGGCACTAGAATAGGCAACCTCTGTTTCAGGGTAAACCCTTATCGTCATTGGTTTACCGGACATTTATTTACTCATAAAATTTGAATTCGCATTTTACAAGGGTAAAAAGTGCGTACACATTATTTTTGTAAAACGCTGCTGTTTAGGCAAACACCATAAATCCGCTACTTGTTTGAATTTTTTGCAAACTAAATGCCTTGGTAAGGTAAATAAAACTTGGTTTTCATTAATTGAATAGTTTAATTGTACACGGCTACCGTAAAGTTAGCATTAAATTGTAGAGCTTGCTTTAATTTTAGCATCGAAGCCTGACTACACATTTGCATCTATTATCAAAATGCAGAGAACTGTTATTGTTTTTCTGATGGCAACCATTGCTATGGTAGCAAGTAAGGAGTCAAGATTTAGTTATACTTTATTACTCACTTTTTTACTTACTCACTCACTTACTTACTTATTCATTAAAATAAAAAACTATACATGGAACTAGACTTTGAACAAGCTAGTTTGTTATTATTTGAGAGCATATCCATAACTTTAACCTGCGTCAAAATATCTGCTGCGTTTCGAAAAAACTATTTCTAAGGGGCTGCTCACAAATTCATATTAACTGGATTGGATGAAATAAATTAACTACAATATTTGACATAGAATTTTAGTATTTTTCCAAGAATTTGCACGTTTATGCACTTGACACAGAGGAGCAACTGTGTTTAGCTTGAAAAAGGTTTCATGCTCCTGTGTTGAGTTATTCCAGTTAATTTAGTTAATCTAATTCCAGTTAATCCGAATTTGTGAACAGCCCCTAAGTAATGAGTATTGATCAATCAACATCATAAGCAATGCTTTTGATAATGCCGTTTTTGTCCTTTTAGGTGAAACGTGGTGGTATTGTAGTGGCGATGACTGCGTTTCTACCCCAGGCTTCAGTCTTGGAACCCAGGGCATTGCATTGTACGAGGAAGAGGAAACCTGCAAAAATAACTGTCCAGAAGGTTGTTTTTTAAACTTTTTGCCAGCCCATAATCTCGCGTTAAACAGCGTCAATAATTAGTTTAAGGTGGTAGTAACGATTTCGACGATTTCTTACATTAGAAATTAGAGAAATTTTTTTTTTGAAGCGAATAGTAAACTAGTCTAAAAGTAACCATAATTTTATGCAACTAGATCAAAATATACACAAATAATGTTTTATTCAGTTCAAAATGTACAAGATAAGACTAGCTACCACGTTGGCTTACTGTTTAGTAAGCCAATTTAGCAGCTAGCCTCAAACTAAGAATTTTGACAAATAAAAAAAACCAACATCACAATTTTAGTCTAGTTTACAAAAATTATTGCGGTTTTGCTGTGAGTTTCAAAATTGCGACAAAAACGTGCTTCAAAGTTATATCGTCGAAATCGTTACTACCACCTTAAGTCTACTTTGGTTATTATAGTTCAATGGAGTGTAATGTCAAAAAATGGTGTCTAATTATTGCAAGTTTTAAAGAAAAACTTAGGACGTGCTGCAAGCAATTAAAGAGTCTAGTATTAAATTGGAAGATATGTGATAATATTTAATATTTAATTTGCAATAAAATATCTTTTGTTTGGATAACACAAACACGTGGTAAACTAGGTAGCCAATAAGACAGTAAACCTCACAAGGTCGCCAAACCAGTAAAGGTTTAATTTGCAAAATCTACATAATTAGTCGTCTGCAAATGATTTTGTATAGATTTTGTCGTTTTTTATACAAAGAAAAAATAGGTATACCGTTTTACCTGTCGTTTATCTGTTTAAAGCCCCTGTCTCAAATAATGCCCCCGTCAAGCCACTGACGAAATTATAAAACCTCCGCCTTGAATAAAACCCCCGGGGGCTTTATTCAAAACAAATTCAAAATGGATTAAAAGTGCTAGGGTGAAAATCAACCCTTTTGACCTACGACTGGCCCTGTTACTGAAGTACAGACAAGTCTTACATTTGTAACAATTGGAAATTTTAGAAACGATACAATATAGTTGTTATGTACAATTGTAAGATTTTACAAGAGCTGCACTTGATACAACTGGTTTGAGCAACTGGACCTATCTGGTCAGTAAAACTTCACCAAGAAATAAAGCCCTCGCTTTGAATAAATGCCCCGTTTGGACCTCCACAAAAAATAAAGCCCTGACTTGAATAAAACCCCCGCCTTGAATAAAGCCCCCGTTTGGACCTTCACGAAACAATAAAGCCCTAGGGGGTTTATTTTCTTTATTTGGGGAAATACGGAAACTAAATTTCATCAGTTTACCAAGATTTTGTTTACGTCTTATAATAAGGCTTTGGTTGAGCAAAATACTAAAAACCTATGCTAAAAACCCAAAACATCTGCTGCTGCACGTGGGATTACGCTAGCTTGAGTGTAGGTGGAACTAAGGGCTGCTGCAATCTGATTGGCTGTTAGCGGTTTCATTTGGTTACGGACCCGTTTGGGTAGGTGCTCGTTTGGTCCCTCTGCAGGGCCCAATCGGATGCGGTGGAGAACCCATTTGGATACCTGCACGACCCGTATGGGACCTAGTGGCTTGTACCCATTTGGAACCGGGTCGCGTTTGAGACCCTTTTTGGCCGTTATTGTGCAAAGTATCTACCGCGCTGCCAAGCTGACCAATGAGAATAGTGTCTGTGTTATACTGTTCCCATTATGTACTCTTGGTCTATTTAGAACTCTTGTTTTCAGCACCACACTGCTACGCATGTAACGATGGCGTTTGCAGTGGAATGCATGGAGAGGGCTGCTATTTCGGTCAGCCAAACGTACATAGGACTGAAGAAGAATGCCAACAGAGTTGTTGAACAGCGAAAAAACATTGACAAAATGTGTTTTAATTTTACAAATTGTGCTTTAACTTTTTGCATAGCTTTTGTGCATTTAAAATTGATGCAAATTCTAAATGCAACTGACTTTAGTAACGGTTCTACTTCTACATACTAGTACACAACAATTAAAAGTACTAAGCAAAAGGTTACGGCGAAAGTAATCCAGCGAATGAAAAGGGTAAACGTTTGACAACAATAGTCCTTTTGCGCCATAAAAACTAATCGTAAACCAAAGTAACTTTTAACGATTTCAAGAGTATGACACTAAGCCTGAATCATAATTAATTGTTTTCATTGATATTGGACTGTGACCACTTTAAAATTTAAAAAAAAATATAAATTTTTTAATTGCCTCTGTTTGCTCCGAAACGTGCGAAAATAGGCTAAGGCTAATCATTTTTGTGAAACTCTCGGAGCGAGCGTCTCACGCTTAGGGTTTCTACGGACCCGTCGGAAATATTTACAGGGTGAATTTTTTTTTGGGGGGGAGGGATTTTTTCCCTGGGTTTTCAGGGTGCGTAGCTTTTTAATATGTAGTCAGTTTTTTCCACAATTGGAAAAATTCAGGGGTTTCAAATTCAAATTTCAAACAGTTTCAAATTTAATTTAAAAAAATGCAAATTTTTTTCTTATGGAAAGTGCATCGTTAAGTAAAGAATTTCAAAATTTTTGTTAGAAATTCACTTTCTGGAATCAACTTCTGAGCTAAAATTCAAAACTTGACAGCCTGACCAAGATTGATTATTAACAAAAATAAATCTAAATAGGGGAAGATTTCCAAAATTTACGAGAAGGAGCCATCTTTGTCAAATCTTTCTGGGTCCTCACTCATTCCTTGCTCATTATTTTCACTTTCGTTTGCCTTTGTCCCATTTTGTTTCGGAAAATTTTTCCTTAGATAAATAGTAAATAATAATAATAAATTTATTCGGAAAAATAAATACCTTAGTTTTTCTGCTTTTAACCCTACGATACTTTATTTTTTTCTCTTTTAACCCTAAAATTGACCGTCCAATGTTTAGCCTAAGCACAAAAAACCGTTCCTTGGTTTCGAAATTTTCCTAGGAGAAGAATAATGAATTGGTCCAGTGTTCCGTAAAACCGATGAGGACCAGCTCATTGCAAAAATTTTAAAAGGAGAAACAAAAATTTTAAGTCAAAGTTTTGATCAGGGTTTAGGCGTGATTTCATTACGCTTCAAACGTGAAAAAGGCTCTTCCCACAGTTGCCAGATGTAAAACCCTTAACTAGGAGGCGTTTTAAGTCATGGCGGTTTTGCGAAATGCGAAGTTGGCAATGAAACTGTGTGCCCAAAACCTTCCGACTCAAATAATAATGCCCTGTTTGTTCCGAGCTAGGTTTTTTAGAACAGGCGCCTAAATAATACTTTACAGACAACTCCGTTTCACCGCAGATGTCAAGGCGGAGCCACAAAGCCCTCAGGGCCTGACTAAGGCCAACTGACTTCATTGCACCATAGCAGGGCTCAAAATTAAATTCATATGACTCCAGAGTCAGCTTCACTTACTTCATTTTGCAGTCAGTCACTGCAGTCAACCTATTCACATCACAGGTTCAATGTTACTTCCGGTAGTTTTGGTTTTCATAAATTGACTCATTAATTAGAGTCAGTGACTTCGGAATCAGCATCAGCTTAGTCATCAGTATCACAAAATATGCCGCACGCCTACATAAGTGCAATGAAATTTCCAAGCCAATTAAGAAGTAGAGATGACTAAGGTGATTCCCAAGTCACTGACTCTGACTCCGGAGTCAGTTAATGAATATCAACTACCGAAAGTAAATTGAACCTGTGACGTCAATCGCGCACTGCAAAATGAAGTCAGTGACGCGGACTCCGGAGTCATATGATTCTAAAACAACGCCATGTAATATATAAGTTTACTGACACAAAAACAACGAATTATCAAAATACAGAACGGTAGGTAAATTTAGAATAAAAGCATTATAAAAGGGAGAAAAATTTCACTACAATAAAAACGGTGAGCGCCTCAAAAACGGTCTTCAAGACTTGCGCAACACGTGTCCCATTAAAAGAGAGCAAAAAAACCGACCGCACTTCTTGCTACAAAAGCCAAGCTTCTGCACAAATGACACCTCAAGTTACGCGTGTAATTTCCGGCAATTAGAAGCCGTTATAAAATAGGATTTAAGGTATAAAAGAAGGAAAGTTAGCAAATATAATAAATGAAACGCCTGGCTGGCTATTTTATAGATTTATTTCAGCCGCTGATGTAAAAATTTGCAATGCAAGGGCACGACTCACACAATAGAGACTAGATAGAATTGAAACAAGCAAAAGGTGTTCTCAGTAAGCACTACAGTTCTTTGGGTCTCGGTAAATAGGTAAACCATTTCAAAAATCTGCTGCGCAGCAAAAATTTTGTAAACAGTGTGGTTCATTTATGTGGCACTGGAACAGTGACCAACTGCAAAAACGTAACATCAATCTCACGTTGAAACCGAGCAAAATATTTTTCCGTTCCAGCTTACATAGTTTGTCTAAAAAACCTACATACCCGCGTATTGACTGCTACTGGGCACTGGCTACTGAATTGACATCTGAGATTTTATGCCCTTTATGTACACTATCTACCATACACGTAACAGCACAAAAATTTGGGTATTGAGAACTTGACATATGTATATACATAGTACACACACTAGCAATGCACACAATGTGCAGAGCGATTCTAGAGAGCCTGTGTATCAAGATCACGTACTGTGTGCTTTGATACACAGACTCATTCTAAATGAGCTGCTGCGCTGTGGCGCAGCAGCAAAAATCACCATTGCAAAATAGCGTTATGAAATCAAATTGAAATGAAATTGTTTACTAATAATAAGTTGCATAGTATCCCATACAGAGTCTTTATATGTCGCCTGTATATGCCGCCAACTTGTTAGTTTATACGTACTTTTGGTGTAAAACAGACTATTTCTCCTGTGGAAATATCAACGTCTTGTAGGGTGATGCCCCAAAATTCCCACACAAAATTCCCTATTCTGTTTGAAATGTTAAACTCATTTAAAATTTGTCGTTAATGCGAAGCGTCACCACAGCGAAAGTTACCATTGCGAGTATATCCTAATAATTAGGGCAGTTAAGAATGCAAAAACCAAAGCACGTTAATCCTTTTTAACATATATTTTACTGTTTCACTTTATTCTGAAAGCCAAATACAAACTACACGTTTTCAACCATCACTGGTTTATAATTTAATAACTAAATAATTTTATTAATGCCCTTGAATGAAGAGCCATAAAATATACAAAGTATTTAAAAATATTATGCAAATTCACGACAATACATTCCTGAATTTTAAAAATAATGTGTACGACAGGTTAAAAAATTTTTTTCAGATGATGACGATCAATTCTCCTGATTATATTTTGCACTTGCATTTTTGCTACTGTTGATGCCGCCTGCACTGCTACATAGAAGCTAACATAGCACGGAAATTTAGAGCTGGAGCCACGAACCTAACAACAACAGAAACAAGCTCTTTTGTTGACGAGAGTACAGTTATTTGCACCACGAGGACTGTTAGTATTATTTTACCGTTTCGGTAAAATG